>JANHZU010006143.1:39133-52426 GCA_032468055.1 Acrochordus granulatus | reverse complement strand
AGTTCTCTCTCTTGAATGCCTTTCACTTAATTTACACTGTTTACGCAGCGAGAGAGGAGAGCTCCGTTGTGAGGCTTTCCACGTGAGCTGATTGCGCATTGCTCACTGCGATCAGGAATGTAGGCAGAACACACGCACATGCGCTGCTTCCTGTATGGCAATGGAGTGAACCGCATGAGAGGAGAGGTGGCAGAAAGCACGCACACTGCTTCCAGTATGGCAATGGAGTAAACTACACAAGAGGAGAGTCGGTAGAATGCACACACGTTTGCCGCGTTAGCAGAACGCGCGCACAGGGTTGCTGTCTGCAACAATGGAGTAAAGCATGAGGTAAGAGTCGGTGAACTCTCGCGCGGAGTTGCCTGAACGGGAAATACAGAGCGCGCTTACTGATGACGCACAAGGTTTAGCATGAAGTTTCCTCGTCTTGTGAGTTGTGGCTCATCTAGTGGAATATTTTTTGATTAAATTTTTTTGCTCATCCTGTGAGTTACTAGTCCTGCAAGTTACTCATCTTGTGAGGCACCACTGTATATAGATAGCTAACCATCTAACTTAGAATAGCTGTTTTCCATAAATCACCCAAATTGGTAGTATTTTAAAAATTCCCTTTCCATTTGGTTTATGAATTTATTCCAACAGCAATCACAGCTGAATTGATTTCTTTAAAATGTTAAGTCTTTCTTTTATGTTAACCATATTTCAGCCATAATTTCTAAGCCTTTTTACACAGACAAAATCCCCTGTTTTAACCCCTCCCATCAATTCTTAACACATCCCTTTCTTTCTATGAATTCTCACTTCCATTTTCCCAACATTTGACACTAATGAGCCTAGTTGGCACTCTGGGGCGGGGGAATAAAACCTCCAAGTATTTTGTAAATTTAGGTCTAAAATTTAATATTATCCTGAAATTTCCTTTTTTACTTGTGTACCTTATCTTAAAGTATATGTGTATGTGTGTATTACAGTAATATATATGGTATTTGTATATATTCTATGAACACAACCTTCCCCTCAGGCTTGTTTTGGGAAAAAATAAGAGCTAGTAATATATCTATACTATACTATACTATACTATACTATACTATACTATACTATACTATACTATACTATACCCCACTCAAAACAAAACATAAAGTAGGTATCTAAGAAATTTCCTTCATACATACAGATACACATAAATTGTCTGTTTATCTACACAAACAACACATTACTTTTTTCTCTAAAACATCATAGTTACTACCATATCTTCTTTATGTTAAGCATTGATTTATATCACACCAGAGAGAACTGATACGTTACAGCTGATCAAAGCTGCTTAGCTGAAGTATTCACATTTCAAAGATCTTGTAAATTATAAAATTGGGGATGCAGATCTTCTCTTTTTTATCTCTTCATTCCCAGAGATTACCAAACTTGTACTCTTTTCAAATCTTGGGGGTTCGGTTTTAAGGGCTGGAAAGTCTAGGAGCTCCTCTGACACTGAAACCACAAAACTCTCCCCTTGGAGTCTTCTCTGTTGTAGCAAGAAAGAACTCTTTGCATCCAATTTGGATTTCATGGAGCTTCGGCTACAAGTCATGTCTCTCGTGCACAATTTCTTGAAGGCTGCCTGCAGAAATCATGACTTCCTTATTGCTGGCTTCAAAACAAAAGCTTCCTAATAGCCACTGTTTACTCTTTCTTTGCTGAAGTATGGAAAATGAAGAATGGTTGTGTTTTATTTGCAATTCCAGAGCAATCAGTGAAATCTTTCAAGGCCTCAAGATTTGAGTTCTGTTTGAGGGCTGCTAAAGGGTCTCTAGTCAAGTCATCAATTACTCCTTCGAATCTTCCCTTGAAGATTCATGGGAAATATTAACATTCTGGTTTTGCCAATGATGTTAATCTTTTATTCTTTTCATTTTAAAATTCATGGAAGTGAATTGCTTGTTGTAGCTGTTCCAAATCCTGAATTCTGTCTCAGTTGCTCCCTTTAAACTCAGTCCAATTTTACTTGATTCTGTAATTTTAGAGCAAGTTTGGATACAAATATCCTTAGGCTGAGATCAGACTGACTCTTTTTTTAATGAATTAAAAACTCTTTCATATTTAAATTCATTTTATTAGAACTGCTTATCAATTGTCACTGCCATCTTTCCTTCCAGCTGCAGGCTCAATGAGCTAAAGTTTTTTTTCCCATTAAGTTAAAATACTCAGATAAAACCTTTTTCTGGCCGCTCTGCAAACATCCCATTCATTCTATTAAGTCTGAAGGCTGTCATCAGTAGAGAAAGATAACAGGAAATCAAATAAATTACAGACTGGTCCAGAGCTCAGCACTTAAATATTCTCTTTTGTTTCCTTGAATCATTCTGGTGACTGCTTGGATAAGACCACACGGTTTTCTTTGCAAGATTTTCAGAAGTGATCTGCCCTTGCCTGATTCCTAATGCCCAAGATCACATGTCCAATTTATTTATTATTTAGTGTATGGCATAAAATACATGGATATCAATAAAAAGAAAAGATAAGATGGCTAGGCTAAATTACATTTTAAAATACATTATTTCATAAAAACAGAATAGGTGTTTTATATGTCAATATCTAGGCCATTTATTCAATGAAGTGCAGTATTTGTTAGTTGGAAAAAATCTGCTTTACTTCCTGCATAAGCTCTTAGATGACAGCTTGTTACTGTATGGTCTAGGTTCTGACAGGCAGCCGCACAGTCGCATTCAGGAGAGGATACTCTGCCCCATTTAAACAACGAATCTTAGCATTCAAAACTTCCTATTCAGGTTTTTCCATTACTGGCAAATAGCATCAAATCCCTCAACTTTTTGTGTTGGGCCAGTTATATCTAATTCTAAGGCCCATTTTTCTTTCCACTGTGATTTTACATCAAAGTCAATATAATGCAGTCAATATAATGCAGCTGCTGAGCAGATACCAGTGGGGAGTTCCTAGATTTAAGTCTTCCAGGTAATAAAAATTGCATATTGGAGTGCACCAGCAGTTGGGGATTACTGACCATTTTTTTATACGCTCTAAAGAGTGCATCTTGTCAACATAGGATTAGTGGAACAATGTGACTCAATACGATAGCCAACATATCAATATGGTCTTGATATACCTACTTATTATTTCCATTGTATCATTCAGTCTGGCAACCAGTTTATTGATATGGCAGCTGTTTATCCAGATGGGACAGCAATATTCAGCTACAAAGTACACCAATTCCAATGCTGATGTACTATGTGTAGAGATGGAGGCTCCCCATAATTTATGTTGTTTCTAGTGTTAAGTTTTGCTATAATGTTCTCTATATTCATGCCCAAGATGGACTAGAACTCATGCTCTCCCACTTTTCGCTTGATGGTTTTAACTACTACACCAGACTGGCTCTTTTTAATATTCTAATTGTGGCCAATCTACGCTCACACCAAATGAAAGCAACAACAGGATACAAAGAAGACAACAGCTCTGTTTGTTGTATAACATAACTGATTTCAGAAGTGCTCCTTTTCTCATACTTGAATGACCAAACACACCTTCCAAAATAGTTTCAATGTCACATGTTGAACTTTGCTGCCCTCTTTTGCATCTGATCATCTTAGACAGAAGAGGTGAAAGATGGAAACTAGGCACTGGGTAATCTAAAGGCAACATCCTGTGTTGCAGGTGAATATTATAGGGTGTCTGTGACAGAGTTATTCTTCATTAAGTTACTTCTCCTCTTAGTCAAGGCAACAGTTCAGAATCTGAAATCCTCCTGGCTTGCAAATAAATTGGTAAAAATTATTCATCTCATTTTTAAATAAAAGAGCTGATACTCACCTCATTAGGAGCTGCTAGTTTCACTTCTGAATCTATAGGTGAATGAATGGTTTTAATCTAGATTGAGAACGAACGGAGAAAATCTTGGTTTCTTTTTCTTTAGATTCCACAGGAATCTATCATGAAACTTTACGATAGAGGAAAGAACCCTAAAGCAGGTGGAACTGTAGTTTTAAAACTAACCAGAGATTTCTTTTATAATTCTTATCCTCTATGGTTTGACTGGAGATGAAGTTTCAGTTCAATTGTTAGTTGATTTGTCTCCAAAGAGAAAATAAGCTTTTTCAGTCACTCCACAGTAGGACTTGATCATTCTTCTGACGCATTCTAGATTGTCTTGATAATGAAACAACTGCTGATTTGGGGAATTGTCCACAGGAGTTTAATCAATGGTGGAGACAATTCTAAAGAGAGCTTATTAAATAACCAATTGTCAAATTGCCATGGGTTCACTGCTGCATATCTTCCACCCTTATCAACCATGCTCTAAACAGGTAAAGCCAGCTACAATCCCATCTCATGGTGATGTTGAGAATTGCAAAAGAAATCCCAAAGCACGGGTTCATTTCAGGGGCCTCTTTCAGTGTTTCTGTAAACAAATTTGTGTTTAAACGTGCAGGATAAAAAGTAATAACAGCATGTGTCTTTTCCTATCTATGCCAACGTGTGATTGAAATAGAAGTCCATGAATCAGAAATGGGGCAAGATAGGAACCCCCACAAATGGAACACAGATCACTTCTTGAAGGATGAGGGAATTATAAAACATTTCTGAAGCAACATGATTTATGACATTTTTGCCAATTTCCAGCAAAAAAACACCCATTGGGGAAACTGGATTCACTTAACAACCATATTATTCCCTTAATAATTGTGGTGATTTGCTTAACAACCACTGTAAAAATTGGGTCCAACTTGACTTATGACTCAGCAATTTACAACGGAAATTCTGGTCCAAGTTGGGTTGTAAGTTGAGGACTACATATAAGCAGAAAATAATCCTGCCATGAAACCAGTTATTCTGCTATCAGTCCTTATCGTATGTTGATTGTGCTTTTCTCAGTTACTGTGTTTTGTTTATTTGAATGAATTAGCTGCCCAACTCCAAAGGATTCTGATTTACCTCAAGAAGAGTAACAAAGGCTGAGAGATGATATACTCTTTGAAGTTGTCATTAGATAGTATTTGAACAACCAGAAAAACTCTACTTCAATACAAGTATGGCTAAATACGATTTAAACCTATGTCACTCATGGGCTGGAGGTGAAATGAAGATAATGTTATTAGGCTACAGCACAAACACACACACAAAATGTTGCCATCTTTGGGCCACAATGAAGAGTAAGTGAGGAAAAGCTTCAGGCATGAGAGTGCTATGGCTAAGTGCAAGTGGGGATATAGCCTCTGTCTCTTCTCATCTTGTTCTTCAACAGCTTTTCTTTACCCTCTTCCAAGGAGTTGGTATAATTCTTCTGTTCAACAGCAGTGATGTTCTTGCTTCCCCTGCAACTCCTCCTGAGAATCTTTTTTCCCACTGCCTAGGTTATCTGCTTCTCCTCCCTAAACTCTGAGATTTTGGCTTAAATGGTTGTCCAAGGAGATAAGCAAGACAATGAGAACATTCCCTAGTAGGATCCACAGGTAGATAGACAGAAAAAACAGGAAGAGGAGAGTGTGGTGTACAGATCTACTGGAAATCATCAAAAAGATTATTTCTGAGTTCTCTGTTTGGTTCCAGTTGGCCATTTCATAGCTGGAAAAAGAAAGGAAGGAGAGATGAAGATGGGACTGAACTGGTATTATACATTTCCCTGTTACTCACAAGAACAGATGGGAAGAGTTATACATAAACAAGGTTAATTTTTCTGTTTGAATTTTTGATTTGGTTGTGTCAAAAGGAAGTGCAGTAAATAAGAGGATATTTTTAAAGTTAAATATTTTTAATGTTAAGTGCCACTTGATTCATCATATCTACATATGTGTACAGTATCGCAATCCAAATCTGCTGGTAAAGATCTCTTATCATTTGGGTGCATAAATTATAGCCATCACCCTCAGTATTATCTTTGTAATAACATCCATATCTTCCAGTTATCCATCTTCCAATGAGGTCTGGACTTTTAAGATTAAATTCTCTTAATTGTGCAGGAATTTCCATTCAGTTCTTTCCAGTCTAAGTCTTATAACTTTACCTATAATATTATAGATTCTTAATTAATGCATTGGATCATTTTGGTCTGGCACCATGACCATTTGAGATGAGGAGATATAACAAAAAACAATCGCTTCTATGAGTTAAATAGCAAAATTGATTTTAGGAGGAATATCTCTCACTTTTGAAAGCTTTCCCCTCTGATGAAGCTGCCTTTCCTGTACAAATAAAAACTTAATATTTTGTTTCTGATCATTTTCGAAAGAGAAGAAGTTATAATGTACACTAAATAATGTAGATCATAACCAAGAGTTGTTCTCATGTTGTTGGTTAGAATTAACAATCTTCGATCGTAATTGCAGATGTTCATGAAGGCACTTATTCTCTCCATCAGGGCAACTTATCACGGAAATAATTAGAGCTCACAATTAAATGAATGGGAGGAACAAATGTGATTTGTCTATATTCTGAATCCTTAAACAAACTGTTAAATACTCACCTTCATTCCACAAAAATCTTTTTAACACAGAAATGTGTGTGGTGATTAGAAATTTTATTCCATCTTCAAAACTAACTCAGACATGCTGCTTTCTTTTTTTTAGGTTCTAGAGATCCATATTATATCCATTATTATCACAGATAACAATAATTCATCAATAATTACTTTATTAAATGTATATACCATCTATACCCAGGGAGCATAAAGCACTTCTTTCTTTTAAAACAAACTGGAAGCTTCCCCTGCAACTGGAAATCCAGTATTGGAATGATCACTGGAGTATTTATGGCCACAGGACTGAACAGATCTCTTATTTCAAATATCTGGGGGTAGTACTTCATTCTGCCAGTGCTAGGAAACCCCCCAGGGATTATGTTACTGAAAATGCAGAGAAGCTCATCTGCCAGCTTTAAATCCTTTAAAATAAAAAGTGGTCAATGTATACCACAGCACTCAAATTATTTGAAGCGAAGACAAGGCACAACTTCTCTAGTATGGTCAGCTGGGCCCCTTCTCCAGTTTTGCATCTTCAGATCTTGTACAATCCAGATTTTTAAGATCAACTCTTCGAGTTTCAAATTGTGCCACCCCGCAATTAGAGACAGACTTTATCAGTGGAGGATAGAGTGTGGATGGCCACACTCACTTATTAGCTGAGACTATTCTTTTTTCCCCTTGGCCTTGCCCCATTAACTATGAGTGATTATTTTCAATCCACATGGAAACAGCCAGTGGCAATGAAAATCTTATCCCTGAGAGAAAATCCCCTCCAGATTTTCTATTCAGCATGGATATGATCAAGCCAAAGCATTCATTAAATACTCATTGTGTAGCAAACATAGAATGCCAATTGATCTAGCCAGGACCCCAACCTTTATTACTAGTGAAACCAAAAGGTTGTCTGCCTCCCATATGGCATACCTAATTAAACTTGAAGTCCCTAAACCCTGGAGGGATTTTATTCTGGCACAATGTTATGCCCTCCCCTCAGCTATTCTTGAAGTTCAGTGCAGGAAGATTTGTTGTTGTTGTTCAGTCGCTCAGTCATGTCTGACTCTTCAGGACCCCATGAACCACAGCATGCCAGGCCTCCCTGTCCTGCACTGCCTCCTGGAGTCCATCCAAAGCCACACCCATCACTGACAATGCTATCTAACCATCTCATCCTCTTCCATCCCCTTCTCCTTTTGCCTTCTGTCTTTCCCAGTATCAGGGTCTTTTCCAATGAGTCCTCTCTTCGCATTAGATAACCAAAGTATTTGAGCTTCAGCTTCAGTATCTGTCCTTCCAATGAACAATTAGGGTTGATTTCTTGTAGGATTGACTGATTTGATCTCCTCACTGTCCAAGGGACTTTCAAGGGTCTTCCCAGCACAACAATTTGAAGGTATCAGTTCTTCATCACTCAGCCTTCCTTATGGTCTAACTCTCACAGCCATACATTACTACAGGGAAAAACATAGCTTTGACTATACAGACCTTTGTTGGCAAGGTGATGTCTCTGTTTTTTTTATATGCTGTCTAGGTTTGCCATGATTTTACCCAAGGAGCAAGAGTCTTTTAATTTCATGGCTGCAGTCACCATCTGCAGTGCTCTTGGAACCCAAGAAGGTAAAATTTGTCACTGTTTCCATTTCTTCCCCTTCTCTTTGCCAGGAAGTGAACGGACTGGATGCCATGAGCTTAGTTTTTTTAATGTTCAGTTTTGAGCCAGCTTCTGCACTCTCTTCATCAAGAGGCTCTTTAGTTCCTCTTCACTTTCTGCCATTAGAGTCTGCATATCTGAGGTTGTTGATGTTTCTCTTGGTAGTCTTAATTCCAGGATGTGATCCATCCAGTCCTGAATTTCGCATGATGTGCTCTGCATATAAGTTAAATAAACAGAGTAACAATATAGAGCTTTGTCGTACTCCTTTTCCAATATTGATCCAATCCATTGTTCCATATCTAGTTCTAACTGTGGCTTCTTGACCTACATTCAGGTTTCCCAGGAGATAGGTAAGGTGGTCTGGTATTCCCAACTGTTTAAGAATTTTCCACAATTTGTTGTGATCCACACAATCAAAGGCTTTAGCATAATCAATGAAGCAGAAGTAGATTTTTTCTGGAACTCCTTTGCTTTCTTCATGATCTAGTGAATGCTGGAAATTTGATTTCTAGTTCCTCTACCTCTTTGAAACACAACTTGTACTTCTGGTAGTTCTCAGTTCACATACTGCTGAAGCCTAGCTTGTAGTATTTTGAGCACAACCTTGCTAGGATATGAAATGAGCAAAATAGTTTGAACATTCTTCGGCACTGCCCTTCTTTGGGACTGGAACATAAACTGATCTTTTCCAATCCCATGGCCACTGTTGAGTTTTCCAAATTTTCTGGCAGATTGAGTGCAGCACTTTAACAGCATCATCTTTTAAGATTTTAAATAGTTCAATTGGAATACCATCTCCTCCACTAATTTTGTTGTTAGTAATGTTTCCTAAGTCCCACTTGACTTCATGTTCCACGATGTCTGGCTCTAGATCAGCAATCACACCATCATGATTATCAGGGACATTTAGCTCTTTCTTGTGTAAGTCTTTTGTGTATTTTTGCCAATCTCTTTTGCATCTGTTAGGTCCCTACTACTTTTATCTTTTATCATGCCCATTTTGCATGAAACGTTCCCTTGATGCTTCCAATTTTCTTAAAGAAATCTCTAGTCTTTCCCCAGTCTATTGTTTTCCTCTATTTCTTGGCACTGTTCATTTAAGAAGACCTTCTTATTTATCCCTGCTATTCTCTGGAAAGCTGCATTCAGTTGGGTATATCTTTCCCTTTCTCCCTTGCCTTTTGCTTTTCTTCTTTGCTCAGCTATATGTAAAGCCTCATCAGACAGCTACTTTGCTTTCTTGAATTTATTTTTCTTTGGGATGGTTTTAGTAGCTGCCTCTTGTACAATGTTACGCACCTCTGTCCATAGTTCTTCAGGCACACTGTCCACCAGATCTAATCCTATAAATCTATTGTTCACCTCCACTGTATATTCATGAGGGATATCATTGAGGTCGTACCTGAATGGCCTAGTGGTTTTCCCTACTATCTTCAATTTAAGCTTAAATTTTTCAATAAGAAGCTCCTGATCTGAGCCACAGTCAGTTCCAGGTTTTGTTTTTACTGACTATATAGAGTTTCTCCATCTTTGGCTGCAAAGAATATAATCAATCTGATTTTGGTGTTGACCACCTGTTGATGTCCATGTGTAGAGTCACCTTTTGGGTTGTTGGAAAAGTGTATTTGTTATAACCAGCGTATCCTATTGACAAAATTCTTTTAGCCTTTGCCCTGCTTCATTTTGTACCCAAAAACAAACTTGCCTATAATTCAGTTATCTTTTGACTTCTTACTTTAGCATTCCAATCCGCTACGATGAAAATAACATCCTTTTTTGGTGTGAGTTCTAGAAGGTGTTGTAGGCTTTCATAGAACCAATCAACTTCAGCCTCTTCGGCATCAGTGGTTGGGGCATAGACTCGGATTACCATGATTTTGAATGGTTTGCCTTGGATTTGAACCAAGATAATTTTGTCATTTCTGAGATTGTACCCCAATGCTGCTTTTCTCACTCTTTTATTGATTATGATGGCTACTCATTTCTTCTAAGGGATCCTTGTCCGTAGTAGTACATACAGTGGTCATCTGAATTAAATTCACCAATTCCCAACCATTTTAGTTCACCAATTCCCAAGAAGTCGATGTTCAATCTTGCCATCTCATGTTTAACTACATCCAGCTTACCTTGATTCATAGATCTTACATTCAAAGCAATATGTTCTTTATAGCATTGGACTTTCCTTTCACCTCCAGACATATCCACAGCTGAGCATCCTTTTAGCTTTGGCTCAACCACTTCTCTCTTTTTAAAACAACTTGGAATTGTCCTCTGCTCTTCCCTAGTAGCATCTTAGACATCTTTTGATTGAGGGGCTCATCTTCTAGCATCCTATCGCTTAGCTTTTTGTTATTGTCCATGGGGTTTTCTTGGCAGAGATACTGGAGTGGGTTGCCATTTCCTTCTCCAGAGTCTTGTAGCTCATTTTCTACCAGATGTCCAGGAACCCCAACATCTAGTGCGGTCCTTGTTGGCCTGGGTGATGACTGAGCTGGTATAGATTTCTATAAATTACATCTCATATTTTTTATGGGAGGGAGACATTCTTTTTCTGGTGCCTCTGATCTGCAATCTGTCCAGTATGGTTGAACCTCTGGCATACCTCTCATCTTTGTCAGAGCACACAAGCCCCACAACTGCACCAAGGTGGTGCCTCACTGGAAGACAAGAAGATTACTGACCTAGAGATAGAAGGTTCTTGTGACTCTGGACATACAGAAATAAAAGAATGTGCTTCTTCAGTGCCTGTATTACAAGAACATTCACAGTTGTCTCATCTCACCATTAATGCACAAATACCAAGTTGCATAAGAAAATTCTACACCTCCCTGATGCTTTCAGATACCAACCTACCACAATATACAATGTTGCCAGGTTCTGTACAGCAGCACTAAAAAAATGTTGGATGATGATCTGTGCCATAAATAGACTTAAGGAGCATCTAATTCACCATATCAGAGTGCTGTGTATTTTGAAAGGTACAGTATCCCACAAACTAACACTTTTTGCTCTCCTGCTCCTACTTTCTTCTAGATTTTTATTGGCCCTTTTATTTTTTTTAATGTCTTCTAGCTTTTCATAATTTTTTTAGCCTCTGATGTATCTTCTATTCTTTTATAATTGGCTATATCTCATCATCCTTACGTGGGTCAATGGCTATAATATAGATTTTATTTATTTGGAATTATTACTGCATTTCATTCAAAAGAGTTAGTTTATCTCCAATATGAAATGAGGCTTGCTGGGCTGAAGTTATGGCATATTCTTGACCATGAGGACCTGCATAATAAAGCAGCTGAGCTAGAAAATAATTCTCGGGAGTATTTAGTTAATTACGGAGGCTTTTCCAGGAGGTGCTTGTTAACTGAAGCAATGTTCATCACCTAAGTATTCCATGCCATATCAAGTAATATATTCATATGTTGATGCTCTGAATAGGTCTAGCAAAAACAGTCTTTCTGGAATGATGCCCTTGATGGGTGATGCAAGACTTACAAGAATATGTTTCACAGGGTTCTTATGCAAGCTGTTGTGTATCTAAATTTAAAGGTGAGGTGGAGGGACAGTAGCAACAACAGTAATGACTGTAACACTTCAATTCTTGAATTCTAGCTACAAATTTCAAGGCAGCTGTTATCAACTGAAAAATCTTTGCTAAAAATGTGGATGTGACTGGTACAGTGAGCAAAGGCTTTTCCATGGTAACACATTGTCTCAAAAACTAATGGGTAAGTTTTCCATGAGTTTTGCACAAAATAATAGATAAAAAATCAGATACAAAACAGGAAAGAAATAACAACAAGAAAACCCATAAAAGGGGGGAAACAATATATATCACATATTAATAAAATATTAAACACATTTCCAAATCTATTGAGGAGTCAGGGGGAAGGGTTAATTCAGCTCTATCGTTACAAAATACCATAAAATCTGTGCCACAAAAATTATAGTGTTATTTTTTGAGCATTCAATAAAATTGTCTTTAAAAATAGATCACATATTTCTTGAATAACAGTAATATTCCTACTTTTCCAATTTCTCAAAATAGTTATTTTAGCAACATCTAAGCCTGATACAACCATAATTCCTCAAGAATAGTTGGATTCCAAAGTTTTGGAACATAATTTAACAGAGCATTAACAACTTCCAACTTCTCCATAAATCTATTTATGTACTTTAAAATATTATTCCATAGATATCAATGATTTAGAGGAGAAATCATATGAATCAATGACCTCTCAATTTTTTTGCTTTGCCAATAAGAAAAATTTGGTATCCAACCTTTTAAATACATTCTTTGGGGTGTCCAGTATACTTAAAATAAGATCATTCAATGAATCAGTTTTAATTTAAATATTGAAGTAAATCTACTACTTTTAAGATCTACAATCATTAATGATCCATTATTGGGAGTTTGAGTTCTTCATTCCAGGTTCATAAATGTCCTTAATATTAACTTTAAAGAATATTCTTTAGTTTTTGATATAGAGAGATGTGAGTTTAATTTCAGATATTGATTCCATCAGATATATTACACCTCATGTTTCCCAGATGCAGCCAAAGCATCAAGTCCATGCCAAGACATTGAAAGATGCTTGAATTGATAATTTCATCACTTTTGTGTATTATTAGTGACAACAATTAACATGTTGTCTGCTTAATGTATTAAGGAGAAAACATTTTACTTGAAGGGGACAAAACTCTTTAAAACTGTTGTTATGAAAAAAATTGACTTAAAGTATGTATTCCAGAATGAATTATAGATGTGCAGTAATAACTGTGTACAGCCTTTAGTTTTTAATTTAGTACTGTGCAAAACACATGTGCCCTGGACATGAGGACAGAAAGCAAGATAACAAAATCCCTGTTAGGTCTTTCCAAGCATCTGTCAAGGTCAGCTTCTTGTTCTTGACATCTGCCACTCAGATGCTCTTTGGTAGACCAAAAGCAGACTGAAAAGGGAAAAGGGAAAATCCACACTGCAGCATTCAGTTTCCTTGAGGAGATGCTACTCAGAGATATGTTTTAAAACAGTAACATATTATTCTTTCTATTTTACAATTAATGTTGCCTTTGCTGCAGATGATTAATCTGTGGAGTTCTTGGTCATCTCTGAGATGGTTATTTTCTTACAGATACTTCATTACCTAACTAAGTAATATCATCAGTGCTA
>JANHZU010006143.1:14388-25870 GCA_032468055.1 Acrochordus granulatus | reverse complement strand
TGAGACCTGTCCAGTATGGTTGAACCTCTGGCAGAGCTCTCATCTTCATTAGAGCACATAAGCCCCCCAACCACAGCGAGGTGGTGCCTCACTGGGGGGATAAGAGTTTAGAGTGCTGTGTAAATAATCATACCGAGTGCCTTCTTCTGAGGCAGCGCATTCATCCATCTGATCCAGTCTTCAGTACCCTGACCGTCTATGGAGGGGTTCCTTCTGACAAGCACATTTTACTATTTGAAGATGGCCAAGGAGTTCCACTGAGTTATTCAACATCTACAGCCTCTTCTCCCAGCCTTTCCTTCATGTTACTTAGCCAAGGAGTCTAAATGGAAGAACTTAACCTCTTCTACAACAGTATCTTCTCATTGCTGAATCGCCTTCTCCTAATATCGAATATGTTGCTCCTTGTGATTATCCCACTTTGCAAAAAGACAGTTTGAATGGTGGTAATTGGAGCAGGGAGAAAGGAATTACATTTATCTGCATTTCACTCAAATTGAGCATGCTCTGAGATATAAATTCTGTTGAAGAAAGAAGTTCGGAATTCCAGCAATTGTAGATAAACACAGCTAAGGAATAAAATGCTTAGTGAGACACTTGTTTATTATCCATAAAACATCACAGGAGATTATACCACATCTCCAATGGATCACTGCTGAGAACTGTTTTAGGTGAGAGATTCTTTATCTGTAAGCCCAATTGAGAACAAACTCCCAGTGAAAGAAACTAGGATGCATGCAGTAAGGAGCTGGATTGACTCCCGAAGGAAGAGTAATTGTTATAAAAAAAGAGTCATTTTGGAATTTGATAGTATATTCTAAAAAAACAAGTGACATAAGACTGAAAAATTAATGCAAAGCTTAGACCTTGGGACAAATAGTATTATGACACAAACAATATCTCCAGCAATTGGGGGGAACTTCCCAAAACCTGTTTCATAGTGGTACTAGTTTTCATAATTATTTATTTCTACCTCTATGAGGTGTGAAGCTAGTACTTGGACTGTTTGTGATGATAAGAATTATTAACTAGAAAAGGCTTGGAGACTTCATTCTTTAGACCATGGGGGTGTCCAACTTACATAAATAGCTGAGAAATAAAAAAAATCAGGTTGGAAGGTAATATTTTAACATGTTATTAGTTGGTCAATCAATAAAAGTAAATTTCATATGAGATTATTTTAAATCCTATATACGTGCTAAAATAATGCTTCTTGAAGGAAAAAATGAGAGACTCACATTGTACAAAGTAAGAAAAAGAAGTAAATGAAGCTTTGAATGTATATGCTGGAAATTATAGTTAACATTATGTTTTTAGATTGGTTGTATAAAAGATAGATCAACTGTATGTTTTGAATGCTAAAACTGGATTGGGAAAAGGAGAAAAATCTTTTAAACTATTGGCTTCTCATGGCCAACAGTCTTGAATTTGTTGATCCTGTTTCTGTATGGATGCACCTATGATGAGACAAAATAATCTAATATTTACAGAAAGATATGATTTGGGATATTTCATACTTAAATTATATGAAATTAATTCCCAATTTATGGAGTTTTATACAGATGCATATTCCTGCAAATGTATTCATTGAGCAAAAATGGAATACATTTTCCAGAAATGTTAGATACCCATTTAAAAGGTTTAGGCTTTCTAACAAAACAATAATTTTTAACACTAGTAAAACAATGAAATCTAGAAAGACGTCTCAGCTGGATGGGATACTCTTAAAAGTGATACAAAAAGAAAAACCTGGCATTTATTTTATTTGAGATATCTTGTGAAATAGGTGGTGGCCTCCCACCATCATCCTATGAATCTTACTTCATGGGTGTTATGAAATGGGAAAGGACTTTATGAACTGTGTAAACTATCGCTAACTTGTTTGTTAAGTACTGATGCCAAGATTTTGATGTTGTTAAATGTTGATGCCAAGAGCCACTTTATCACGAAGTTTACAGAAGATAAACTTTAATAATTCATCCATTATAGTCAGATTATCTGAAATAGTGCCATGCTATTGTTAATACCAGATTACTGTTGGGCATATTAACATTGTAAGCTAATAAAGATGAAATATCTGTTGTGATGTTATTAGATTCATTAAAAAGTCATTGATATGGCTCAGATAAAGTTGTGGAGCAAGTCATGACAAAAGTGAATTTCTAGCTGAATGGATATCTTGGATTGCAATTTCTTATTCTAATTCTTCTGCTAAAGTAATTACTAATTGGTTTATGTTGTCAATAATGAAAATGAGATGTAGAACATGATGAGGAGGTCCCTTATGTCATTTAATGCTTAATCTAACACTGGAAAAGTTGATAAACTTTGAAAGAAAATAGTCTCTGCTGCTGCTTCCTCTTCTTCTTCCTCCTCCTCCTCCATCCCTGTCTTCTTCTCTCAATTCAAATCTGGACTCACTGAAGAAACATATATTCAGCAGGCCATTTAGCAGAAATAGGGGTTTCCCCCCCACAAGTTGCTTCCTCAGGGAGAGGAAGAAAGTGCTCAGGACAGAAGGGAACACACTGGACTGATGACAATGGTCAAGGGAGAGAGGCTGTGGAGGTGCTGGGTTGATGATGGAGGCTTGAGATGCTGGGAAAATCAAGTGAATGAGTGAGCCTGATAATAAAAATGAAAAGTTGTTCTAGTTTCATTCAACATAAAAGTCTTTGATATGATGCAGTGTAAGCAGTGATGAAATACAGCAATGATGATTCCTTTCTCCCATTCTAATTCCTGTTTCCTCTGACTTTTTGCTGACTGAGCAGGAAGATAAAAACAGCCCTTCAACAAGACCCAAGCCTCGCATCAAGAATGAAATAGGTTTCATATTTAATGGACATTCAGGTGTAATGGACCATCCTTATTCCCAAATTATCTATTAAATCAAGGGGCTTGAAATCAGAATGCCAGTGAGAGAAATTTTCAATAGTTTATTAGGTGCGTGGCTACTTTTCTTCTCAATTTGTTGTCTAGAAATTAGACATCTAGAGAAATTGAAAAAAAAATTGCTAAATCATTTTCCTGGTGAAATCTCTTTGGAGAATGTCACAAATTTCATATATTGCTATTGTACCTTAGATCAACTTCAGACTGTTTATTTTCAGCCCTCACTAGGCATTTTGATCTAGTGGCCAAGGTAAAAGACCAGCAACTGGGAAGTGGTAAGTTCTAGTCCCACCTTAGACAGAGTTACTGTTGTTGGGAAAATAGGAGGGTTAAATATATTCGCCGCCTTGAGTTGTTTATAAAAATAATGAAGATGGGATATAAATAAATAAATATTCCTGTGTTTATCTTTGGCAAACAAGAAAAGATGACAACTGCAATTGTCCATTACTGCCTCACCACCACCATCTCCTTCTCCTTACATGCTCTGTCCTTGAAGTTATCTTAGCAGGTTAGAAACCAGGGGTCTGTGGCTCTAGTCCCATCTTAGACACAAAGCCATGTGGGTGATTTTCAGCTAGTCACTCTCTCCCCCAGGCAACAACAAGCTAATTGTTGTTTTAAAAATGTTGCAAAGAAAATGCATCAATTTGTCCCAGCCATTGCCAGGAGTCAAGACCGACTCAAAGGCAGAAAGAAAAAAACTATGGCAAGGATGAGTATGGTGACTATTGTTCTGCATATTATATTAATTATAATTATTATTACATTATTAATATTAATTATAAGTATTATTATGTTATTAATATTGATTATATGTTATTAATAATAATAATTACATATTAGTTTACTTTATATCATACCACCTGTAGTGTTTAGCTTCTTCTAAGCACAGAGAGGTATTATTTAGGATTTTGCTTTTGAAAAAGGAAGCTAAAAGTGATATCTTCTAAGAGCCTCACAGCCTTTCAACAGCAAAACAATTATTACAAAAACCAAGGGTTTTTAATCTAAGGGTCACAGTACATGTAAAAGATATGAGTCATTTATTGGGGAAGGCATAATTTTATTTTTAAGCTGATCAGCCTTGCATGGACAAAAGAGGTGTGTTATCAAAGCCCCCTCCAGGCTTTGATTACTATTTTTCTTGCACAGTGAATTCCAAAGAGATCAGCAATTTTATTCATGAGAAGTCACAAAATTCCTTTATCATTGCAAGCAGCCATGACAGGATCAAGTATGAGAAGCTCTGAATTAAGTAGCAAAGATGTGTATCAGTGGTAATACCAAATACATAAGAGGTGTTGTGATTTTCATCAAAAGATTTTCCAACCTAACGGTTGGAAAAGGACAATTAGATGCAGATGGTCTTTGAAAGGTTATCCTTGGTTTAACATTTCTTCTAGACTATAACTTAACAGAATCTTTACTGAACAGAATCTTTAGGGCCCTCATATCTATCTATTTGTAAGCAAAACAGGGGAATCAAAGTTGAAGTCTGTAATGGTGTGCGCATACAATCACACAGGAGTTGTAGTATATTAGTCCCCACTGGCTCCCACAACTGAGTCTTTGAACTCACTACCCACAGCACTAATATACTGCATCTCTACAACTCTCTGAGTTATTTTATTCCAACAGAATCCCTGATTTATGGTAAATGGTGATCTTTCTTCCTTCATTAGTCCCACCAGAAAGAAATGTACTAAAATCTGGTTTCTTTTCATCTGGTTCCTTCTTATTATGAGTAACAGGGTGAAAGAACTTGAAGGAAGCTGACAAACACAAAAGAGGAAAAGAAAAATAGGAGGGGAAAAATATACTTCCGAAGAAATTGATTTCAGCCAGTTGCACTTCTTGCTACAAACACACCCTGAGAAGGGAACAGCAGAAAGTTGCATGGCTGAGATGCTGTCTGAGAAAGGCAGCAGACTGGAGATCATCACATTGCCTTCGACCCTTTAGCATTTACTGCCAAACTGAAAAGCTCAAGTGCTGTTCCATGCTGACTTGACATATTTCAATATCAATTATGGATTAAGAATTCTTTCTCTCCCCTTCTCATGTTTGGACCACCTATGTTATTATGTTGTTATGAGAATAAATAACAGAATTAAGAAACAAGCAAAAAAAAAATAGATCCAGCACCAGAAATATCTTTCAAAAGTACATTAACCTAGGATGATATTGGGAGATGGATCGAAAAGCCTGCGTGGAAGTTTGATTTAGGAAGTTTGACTTAGGAAGAGAAAACCTGTAATCTGGAGCTCATCCTACCTGGAAGCTACTTCTTTTCATTAGGAACTAGCTGCTTACCACAAATTTCATTCTTCTACATAATAGAAAACTCGCTGAAGGACAAAAAGAAATAGATCAAATTATAACAGTACAATAGATTCCAATTGGAACATATGTAAAACTATTACTCCCAGATTCTTTTATTACTCACCATTTCACATGTGAAATTTTAATTAATTTTTTTATGAGAAAATTGTGGAGATTTTGGGGCTTTTGATGTGCTTGCAGAAACATAACAAAATAACTACTGCCAGCCTTCAAAAAATGCTATTTATTACTGTTTGAATTTTTAAACTTGCATAAGGTTGTTCAAAACTAAGAGGGTTACTGTTCTCTCTTAGGGAAGATGCCATCTGTTCTGTCTTCTGCCAAATCAGAGATTCTGATGGCTTGAAAATCCACCAACTATTTAAAGTCAGAACATTTACACAGAAACATTTAGCTTCAAATCCTTCAAATGAGAAAAAAACACATTGTTACAACTTAATTTTAGATAATGGAATTGATTGATTGATTATGTGCCATCAAGTTATTTTCAACTCTTAGTCACTACATAGATAGATTTTACCATGATGATTGAGCCTTAACCTGATAAATGGTAGAATAATATTTATTTTTATCCCACCTTTATCATTTTATAAATAACTCAAGGTGACAAGCATAAATAATAATACTCTTATATACAGTACCTCTATATACCTCATAATAAGACCAAAAAGGTTTTATTTTTCAAAGTCACAATCAGGATTCACTTTTTCTTATAACAATGAAATACAAATACAATGTAAATGTTATCAGCTGCTGGCTTTCTTACAGAGTCTTGTATTTAGGACAAAGCTTTCATGAAACTTCTCATCCTTCTATTGAAAGTTCACACTTTCTTTTGAAGCACCCTCTGTTCCTCAACAGTTCATCTCTTCTGAAACCAACCCCTTACTAATTTCTTCATAACTCCATGCATCTCATTATTCCTCAGGCTGTATATGAAAGGATTGAGCATGAGAGTCACCAATGTGTATAATAATGATGCAATTTTCAAATTAGACCCAGAATAAGTGTTGGATGGACGGATATAGATACCTAGTAGTGTCCCATAAAATAAAGCAACAGTAGTGAGATGGGCACTGCATGTGGAAAAGGCCTTGTATTTTCTGAGACCAGATGGTATTTTGAAAATTTTCAATACAATAAAGAAGTAGGAAAAGAGAATCAGCAAAAGAGGCCCAAGAAGAATGGCAATGCCTTCACTGAAAACCAGCATTTCAGCAAATAAGGTGTCAGAGCAGGAAAGCTTCAATAAAGGATGAAAGTCACAGAAAAAATGGGATACTTCTCGGGAAGCACAGAAAGTAAAATCAGATACTGAAAGGGCATACAGTAGGGAGTGAACATGAGCCAGGAGCCAAGATGCAGCAGCCAGTTGTGTGCAGAATCTGTAGTTCATGACTGTTCTGTAATGCAATGGACAGCAGATGGCTATGTAGCGGTCGTATGTCATGGAGGCCAGGAGAAGGTTGTCTGTTGCAGAGAAACTCCTGAAGAAATACAACTGGGTCAGGCAGCCACTGTAGGATATGGTGTTCGTGTGAGACAGCAGGTTCTGCAGCTTTTTAGGCACAATGGTGGAACGCAGTCCAAGATCAACTACTGATAAGTGGCAGAGGAAGAAATACATGGGTGCATGGAGGAGGCTGGCACCGGACAAGATAAGCAAAATTATCAAAATATTTTCTAGGAGACATAGCAGATACATATAGAGAAATGTATAAAAAAGTAGTTCTTGAATGTATGGAGAGGAAGAAAAACCTAGAAGAAGGAATCCAGCAAAGTTGGTTTGGTTTTGCTGGTCCTTTTCCATGAGTCATCTGAAAATGTAAATCAGTAGGTAAAATGCATTCTTATTCATGTATTTGGTCTGCATTTCATTTAGACACAATAAAGGATATTGTTGAAACATGAAGTTGTTTAAAAAAAGGAATTCACAGAATGGCAGAACTGCTACAATTAATTTCTGTTCTTTAAGCCATGTGACAGCCCCCCATACAAAATGTGGTTTTGTTTTGAATTCCAAAAATGAAATGACATCAAAACAAAAAAGTAACCCTCATCCATTTGCCTCATATGTCCGGGAATGGTCAAGGCCTGCCTAAATCATCAAGGCCAGAGGGATTAGCAAGGCAGAAAACTGATACTGGGCACTTGGTATTTTGTTACTTTGTACCATGGCATGGTGGTAAGTACTCCATATATGGTTGGCCAAGTATTGCTACCAGTTAAGTGACTAACGAACTAATGCCAGTCAATCATTGAGATGATTAAACAAAAAAAAGTCTGCGAAGGGGATCACTGAAAGGATGGACATTTACCTTTCAAAAGGTATTCAACACAATAAGTTCAAAATAATGCATATCTGTGAGAAAACATTTCTAATTTTTCTATTCACTGCTGTGATCTGTGTTAAAAAGAAAATATTTGTGGGTAATGGATGAGTATTCATGAAAATAGGAATCTATTTGGAGCAATAATTAGTGAGGCAGCAGCTATAAGGGACAGAAAGGAAATTTATTTAAAGAATTTCATGATAGCAGTAGAAAAACAAAACCTAGCACCTCTGGCAACTGCTTCCTACAGAAGAGAAAGAGAGAGAGAGCACTTAGTGCACCCATGTCTGGAAACTGACAGAAATAAGTAAATTCAGATTAGCAAACCCTTAAACAAAGAGCCAGCATTGTCCAAAGACACTTCTGTGGTCATGTGGCCAGCATGATAATATGCTGAGGTGTGCAGAACACTGTTACCTTCCCCACTGCAGTGGTTCCTATTTATCTACTTGCATTTTTACATGCTTTTGAACTGCGAGGTTGGCAAGAGCAGGGACAGGAATGGTGAACCACAAAGGAATATTTGATGGTATCAGCAGGAGTAGAGAGAAGAGGGAATGGCCTTGAAGGACAGGAGGAAGAGCTGCTACCAAGGCAATGGCCAGATAAGCAGGACGTGAGACTTGGCCAAGAGAATAACTTGAGGAAACATCTCAGACAAGCCCCTCTCTTGTTCACACACAGAGGAAGTGAAAACACATTCAAATTTGCAAGTTTCTATGACTACAGAGGTTACAATAAATGTAATCCTGACTTCTATGGCACTGGTTTCTTAGTGTGGTCTATCTTCTTGGGCTGACAGAAGGACATTTTTATCTTAAAGAAGATCTGTTTCACCTAGCACCAAGTGTCCAATTTCAAAGCCGCCAAGGATATGCTTCCATATGAAAAAAGATATGGGTGATGAGTTAAGATACAGGATGATTTCAGACTTCCTTTGCCGATAATTGTTTTCATTCTTCCTGCAAATACTTCCAGATAAGTAATCTGGCTGAAATGCCCTATTCTGCAACATTATTTTCCATTCAAAAATCTCCTACTCCAGGCTGCTTTCTCACCAACACCTCCATACACCATTCATGCGTATATACCCCAGTTTGCAAACAGGCAATTTGGATGGAATAATTTTGAGACGGTAAAGGTTTGAATAAAGCATACCTTTGTCCTATGAGCTAGGAAATAAATAGCATGGAAGCGAGAAGCGCAGAATTCTCTGTAAGTGTAGGTACAGTCAGAAAAGAGATTGTTTTGAATAAAATACTCTACCTCTACTAGATCTCCACTGAGAACTGATTACTTTATTGGGCATGAGGTTCTTATATACCAGCCCAATTAAGAACAAACTCAGGTTTTGTAGTGAAGCAGTTTCCTTCTCAAGCAGATGTACCCAGGCAGTGGAAGCAACCGGGATGCATGCCGTAAAGAGGTGGAGATAGTTTCTACACACACTCCCAAAGGAAAAGACAGTAGTATATAAAGAGATTATTTAGGGAACTTGTTAACCAAAATTAGAAGGAATTTGTTTTGGTGTTGTAAGATTGGAATTTAATGAGATGATGTAAGATTGAACAAGAAAATAGATACCAAGCACAGACTTCTGAGACAACTTTGGCCAAACAGATAACACAAACAATATCTCCAGCACTTTGATGGAGATCTACTTCACAGTACTTCATTATTTCATGTGTTTTAATCTTGTGAACTGCCAGAGATTTATTTCTTCTGTGTTAGAGATATTGGGAGAGAAGGATTCATTCTTTTTCACATATGATGAACATGACCCATATGGTGCCTCTGCAGCGCTCAGTTTTCCATTTAATGACAATCTCTCTGAACCAATAAGTGCAGTTAGTCCAATCCCATCCCTTCAGTTCATTTTCTTTAGTGCAAATAATTGTACCATAAGTGAAAACTGCTAAACCCTGTGTAAAACACCATGACTGTAACATCAGTGGTGGCTTTCCACAGTATGGCACAGCTTTTGGGAGAAAATCACCCCTTCTATTCAAGATAATGCAACAATTAGATGGACATTGATCCACTCAGTCACTGTTTAATTGCTACTGTGAGAACCGTAGATGATTTTTAAAAAAATGGAGAGCTGATTGCTTCAATGCACCCAAGAAAGCTTCCTACTTAAGTAATAGTCAGAGAGATAGATATAATATCCATCCATATACAAATGAGGGGGAATGTAAAATAAATTAAATTAATATTAACTCCATAACTACCAGAAGAGTTGTGACTGAGAATGGAGTATTTTAAAGGTTGATACATTATAAGTGATTTAATGAAATTTAACAAGTTTCTTCAGGACAAATCTCTGTGGTCAGAATCTCAGTTTCATTAGTCCAATCTATGTGTAGTTGCAATTCCAGAACAAGAGGAAAAATCTTCATCTCTTTTTTATGGGAGTGGAAATATTAACCTTACCAGAAGATGATCATCTAGATGTTGAGGAGCTAATCTCGTTTCATCTTTTGCTTTTCATTCAACCAATAAGCCCTATCCATTTTTTGTAAAGTTTCCTAGATTTATCATAAGGTATGGATTGTTTTAAGTGCAATTTACTGATATCATTAAATGGGCACAACTGTCTTCATGTTCTGGTCTTCCAGAAATACATTAAAGAGATTTGTTTTCATAGATGTTGGTTGAGAAGGTAGGACATAGAGGACAAGTTTCATCTGAAACAGCCTGGATTGTGGTTGTTCCTTCCCCTAAATCTAGCCTGATGCCTTATCCACTGGGTCTCCTGAAGAATAAATAGCTCTTAGCAAAAGCTTAGGGCAAATGTTCTCATACTGTAGGTCATTGCCAGCTGGGACATTACTGTATCTGGAAATTGAAAGGTGGAAGGAACAATATTTTTTTCAAATTTGAACTGTCCTCCACAGAGAAAATAGAAAGTTGACAAACTTGACTCATGCTTTGCCTAAGCAAGTTTATGCATTTATGCAGGTGGTGAAAAAACCTGGAGCAAGTTTTGAGGGGGTTCCTGCTTTATCTATACGTGGATCAGGCTGATAGTGAATAAGAAGAGAAGGTTTGTGATCAAAACTCCTACCAGGATTTGCTCCTTGCCATATCCTGCACAGTGCACCCCCCAAAATCAGCAATATTATTCATGGGAAGTGACACAATTTCCTTTTATCATTGCAAGACAACACAGTATGACAAAGTATGAGAAGCTCTGAATTAGATAGCAGAGATCTACATCAGTGGTAATACTAAAATGCATAAAAGGTGTCAGAATTTTGATTAGTAGATGTTTCAATCTGATTTACTGATATATTTATATAGCCACCCATGGAGCAGTGTACAATAAACAGACACCATAAAATCTAACAATTAAAATATTATATAAGGAAAATCATCAATTTCTAGTAATAGAGTAGTGGAGAGAGTTATTATTATAGGCAATACAACCATCTCACTAATTTATCACTTCCTTGAGAACCCCATGCCTGATGACACAACCATGTTTCAAGGGACTTCTGGAAGGATGGCATTGATGAGACCAGTCTCACCTTGGGGGAATGATGTTTCACAGGGCAGATGCCACAGCAGAAAAGGCCTGTCCTTTGGGTCCTGTCAGATGTAACTTCTTCATGGACAGGACCCATAGTCTACCTCTTCTTGAAAACCTAATAGGATAGGCAGTTGTAATCAAGTAGAAGCAGTCCCTCAATTAACCCAGCCCCATGCCATGAAGTGATTTAAAGGTCAAAATCAGAACCTTGAATTGGACCTAGAAGCAAAGTGGCAACCAGTGCAGCTTGTGGAGCAGAGGTATAATGTGTGCTGTCCTAGAGGCACACATAACTGCATTTTGTACCAACTGAAGCTTCCAAATATTATTCAAGAGCAGTTCCATATTGACTGTGTTGCAATAGTCTACCCAAAAT
>JANHZU010006140.1:68743-79706 GCA_032468055.1 Acrochordus granulatus | reverse complement strand
GCATGTATGAATCAGCCTATACAATTGGTAGTTTTTATGGTCTGATCCTAAGTAAAGCATGCTAGTCTTCACATGCATTTTGCTCCAGAGCTTTTAGTGAAAAAAAAATAAAGAGAAAAGATACGAGATTGAAACTCTGCTCTCCAAAGCAGGCAGACAAAGGGTGCCGATATGAAGTGGCCCATTCAGCCCAGCTTCCGGGTGCTCTAGTTTCACTTGCTCTGGAATAACTGCAGGTCCTCAGTCCTCAAAAAGCTGGCAACAGCTGAGAAAGGAGAGCCAGAACCTCTCATGTGCCTAAGAGCAGCTTTTGACCAACATCAACACACTTCAGCAGTGCAAGGAGAACGAGGCATTTTGTCTGCACTTCGCTTCATGGAAATGATGATTCCCAAAGCAGCCAAGATGGACTGTCAAGGAGAAAGCGGTTGGGTCCTCAGTAGATCATTCAGTCTTCCGCATCACATGGGAGGAGAGAGCTGCTCATAGCTGCATTCCTACAGTGAGCTAAACTTGGACCGAGGGATCCAGGAGATCCTTCCCAGTCTACATCACACACACACACAAACCCAGTTTACTGAAAAGACAGTCAATGCTCAGCGCTCCACTCCACAAATATCTCTGAACGGACACAATGAATAATCAAAAGTGTAAGAATCTCCAAAATGCAGTTTGTAAGAAAAGGGCATCCAAACATATTAGACCAAACATCTCATTTGTATGGTTATAAGGATGAAGGTGAAGCCGTCCATGGCTGCTACAGACAGATTTAAACAGCTTTCCGGAAGCCAAGAGAGCCGAAAGAGCTTTAAGAAGCTCACCTGAACCGGTGTGATGGAGAATCTCATTGGCTGCATGCGTCAATTCCACTGTCCAAGCTTTGTGGTGTCATTATGGAAGGAACAGCCACCCGTCCGCACTGCAGAGGCTGCAGTCATCGCGCGGAAGACTTTGAGACAAATAACCCAGGGGAGTCCAGTCCATGCTTGGGAATGGCCTCAGCAGAGCATCTCCAGGCAGGTGGCGTGAGGAGAACACCGACCCATAAAAATCTCCGAAGCCCAGGGAGAAAACAGGCAAGCAACCCGGCTGGGATTACGGCTCGGAAGGAGGATGCCGAGGGTAAAGGGACATGAAAAGGCTGTTCCGGGAGAGGGTCCTGAGGGTCCGAACGGCCTGCTCCTTGAGAGTGGAAGAGGACACCTCACATACTCCAGGCCCAAGGACCGAAAATGCACCCTCCCGCGGAATCCCTGGCAACAAAAGGCTGGCCGGGTCTGATGGAAGCGAGGCAGGGCGGGAACCAAGGTGGGCACAGAGGCTCTCTTTTGCAGAAAGAGCCGGTGAAGAACAAGCAGCGTGTTTCCAGCAAGAATCAAGAGGGTTAAACTTGCTGCTTATGTCGGAGTGGTAAACGGTCTTGTCTCTCTGTGCCTTCCAACACTTCTCTGATGAACACAACACCCCATCAGCGCACAAAAGGCTCGAGACAACAGCTATGACACTATCAGATAGAACGGCACGCCAGACCTAAAGATAATTTCCACAACTATCTATCGTTAAGGTGTGGTATTTGTGGGGTTTCTTAGAAGAGGCGTACCAACACAGGAGGCGACTCTTCCTTCCCAGGCCTCTTGTTACAACAAGGGAAACAGCACAGCGGCGGCTGCACAACCGAGCAGTCACTTGCAGACAAAAATAAGGCCTGGCCAAAGTGCTGAACAGGAGGGTGACAGCCGGAAGTTGCGATCCACTGGCTCCGAGAAGATGCTCAGGCGCACTGCTGAGGGACGCCAGGTCACCCGGGCTCTCCTTCCAAGAGGGAGGAGGGGGGAGAAGGAGAAAAGAGAGAGAGAAAAGAGAAAAAGAAAGAAATAGAGAAAGAAAGAAGAAAAAGAAAGAAAAAAAGAAAGAAAGAAAGAAAGAAAGAAAGCAAGCCGATAGAGAGGAAGAAAAAGAAGAATGAGAGAGAAAAAGAAAGAAGGAAAAGGAAAAAGAGAGAGAGGGAGGGAGAGACACAGAGGAAGACTGAAAAGGGTTCTCTAGAATTAAAGTGTGGGGGTGACTTTGGGGGTGGGGCGGCTCCCCAAGTGCGGGGACGAGAGCGAGTTCTCGCAGCACCCCCCCATGGAGCAAAGGTGGCAAGGCGTCACGGCACTCCGAGGCCACTTTTTCTTCCGCCCGGAATGGCCCGGGCCCAAGGAGGGCCCTTTCCCAAACCTGCCTGCCACGCCGGCTGTGCCACGGACTCCGGCTCTCCTCGCCTCTGGCCAGCCACGCCACAGGTCGGCAAAAGCTAACCGCGTGGCCACGCTCCCCCAGAGCTTTGAGCGGCTGCTGGGAGGCGAGAGAGGACGGGGTGGCCCGTGGCCCAGCCGGACCAGAGGCAGAGGAATTGCCGGTGTGTCCCGGACGGCTCCTCGCCGCCTCCCGACAGCCAGCCACGTCCTGCACGGCCACAGAAGCTGCAGGAGAGGCTGCAGGGCTCCAGGCCTCCCACCTGCTTGCAGCTCAGCCTGCGGGCCCGAGCCCCCTTCCGCCCGGCGGGGGACCCCCTCCGGCCCCCCCGGGCTGGAGTCAGCAGATGCCCGTGGCCTGCCCCGGGAGAGTCCCCCCGCCTCAAACTGCCTCAGTAACGGCTGGCTCAGAGGCAGAAAAATTTGGCAGCAGCGAAATTAAAAGTGATAAATTTTCTCGCCCAGCTTTGATCGATAATAAGGGCCTCATCTGTTAATCAATACGACAGTCTGCCTGCTCACCGTGCATGAGCCGTTCCCGGCTGCTTTTGGGGCGTCAGGTTTGCATTCAAAGCAACTCAAGTGTACCTAAGCCAAATGGCCGGTGCGCAGAAGGAAGCGGGTCGGGGGCTGGGGGACGGGGGACGGGGACCCTGGCGTCGGGCCTGGCGTCGGGCCTGCCGGGGCAGAGGAGGCGGCGGGAAGGCCGGAGCCGCTCCCCTCGGGAAAGGGCAGGTGGGCCACCACGGCGCCAAACCGGGGCCCTGGAAGGTGGCGCAGGCAGGCCCCTTGCCCTCCCTGCCGGAGGAGGAAGGGGGAGGCAACAGGGGGGCCCATCCAGACGTGCTCCTGCCGCCCCCCAGCACCCCAGCCCTGCCGCTTCGGTCATCAACGGGGCCTTGCTCCATCCCGATCAGAGCGGCCACTTCTGCAGCAGCTGAGAAACGAGAGCCAGGGGCTCTTCGGGAAGGCGTCCTTCCAGAAGCTGGGGGCTTGCAGGCCGAGGGCCATTTCCCCGCTGGGCGAGAGGCAGCTGCTCAGGGAGAGGAGGAAGCAACTCTGTGCATGGGCAGGGGCAAGGCAGCAAGGAAGGAACTGAACTCTGGTCTACGTGCGGAAGCTGCTCCCATCAAAGAGGTAGCTTGGCTTGACCAGGGATTCTGCAACCACTCAGGGGCCTCTTGGCCGATGGGGTCAGGTGCCAAGCTCTGGGGGTGTATGCGTGTTTGTGGTGGCGCGCATGGGCGAGGGAGGGTCTGATGGGTGGGGACCCCAAACGATGCCCTGCCAACTTCCGTTATTCAAGAACCCAAAGCTTGCAACTTGAGTGATGGGACTGGGGGTGAAGCCCATCTAATTTACTCCCTGGGTTTATGTTTCCCAGTTTATATCCCGGGTTTTTATCAGCAGCTAGCAATGCTAAATTCCAAAACACCAATTAAAATTGTCAGTGAAATTAATTAAGCATGATCACGGGCACCCAGTGCAGACCCGGCATCCCTGCTCAGTACCCCTCAGCAGCCAAACTGGCCCTTGGAAGTCAACGGCAGCTCGCGAGTCCCATGTGCCCACCAAGACCGACTCTACGTCTCAGGCGTAGCCAGTTATTCATAGAGGGCTCTGAGATGCTAGACGGGGATGAGAATACGAGAGAAACATTCCCGCTTCGCATGAATTTGCGTTCATGCCCCTAGTCCTG
This sequence comes from Acrochordus granulatus, assembly GCA_032468055.1. Taxonomy (NCBI): domain Eukaryota; kingdom Metazoa; phylum Chordata; class Lepidosauria; order Squamata; family Acrochordidae; genus Acrochordus; species Acrochordus granulatus. The sequence continues at coordinate 75,770 of JANHZU010006140.1, read as the reverse complement.
TGTAAGGGCCGCCAGCTTTTTAGACAATCGCAGAGGAGGTGTGTCAAGGGCCTGAAAGCGCCCCAGGCTCAGGTGGAATTTGTCTCCGCCTCTTTGAATGCCCTCTGCACAGGACCCCTGGCAACCGGCGGCGGCAGCAGCCCGAGGGTTAAGGTGCATTTACATCTCCCCAGAATCCATGCCGCGGCCAGCTTTGCAAGGCAGGGAAGGAGCAAGGAAGACACAAAGGAGGAGACGGCACAGGCGTCGGGCAACCCAGACGGGGGGCTGCAGCTGCACCTGCACCCCGTGGGGTGCCCTTGCTGGAGGTCAGAAATCTCCCGGTCAGTTTCCACGTAGCCGGGCTTTGCCATCATCTGGGTCCCGAGGCTTTTCCAGCCCAGCCCAGCCCAGCCCAGCCCAAGAGGGACTTTCAAATAAACATCTTGGATGTTCCATCCAGACAGGCATGCCTGATTGCACAAGGGAGGTACGGAGCGTACCCGAAGAGCTGACCCGCACAGCGCAGCCAGAACAATTGAGTGCAAGCCGGGGCATCTTGCGGCAGCCGTACAGTCTTATTTACAGTACTCCTTATCAGGCAGGGAACAGTGCGCGGCCTGCCAGTTTCCAAAGGCGAGGACTGGGTGTTCTTTCGCTGCTCGCTCAAGTAGATGTGTACTTGAAGCAGAAATTGTTGCCTGCCCGCCAGCACACACCACACACACACGCACCCCCCTCGCGCTCTGTCCTGAATCAAAATCAGCAAAACAAAATATGGGGCTGAGCCAGAAATCTTGCACCGTGCGCAGGCATAAAAGGACTGGGGAACCGTGTGTGTGTGTGTACAGGCAGGGAGAGGAAAAGAGGAGCCAGGGAACACAGCGTCTGCATATGCAAATAGTTCAAGGTTAATTTTACGATGTGAGTCACCGGGAAAATGTCAGCCAGCATCAGCCAGTGCTCATGACTCTGGGATTTCAGAAAAACAAGGAGAGATATTTATGAAAAGCACAGAACATTGAGGACAGAACACTCCGGAGTCATGCATCAGGGAGGGTGGCTGGACACAAACCCCCTCCAAGGAAAAAGCCCATTTGTGGACACAGGCAGCCTTAACATAAGCAGGACTTTCAGAAACCAAACAAAAACAACCCTCTGGGGAAGGCACGGGCAGTTGAGGGGCAAAGACAAAAGGGAGTATTTTTAGCAAGCTGCCGAGAGTCTCAGCCGACTTCCTGACGGCTGACCCTGGAAGGATGGGACCCGGTGTGCTGCCAAGAATCTGCGCTGGGGTTGAGAAGATGGATCGCCCTTGGCGTCAGATCCTGAGCAGATCCTCCCCCTTCAACAAGGCTGGCAAAAACAAGTGGTTTTTCTGTACCACGAGGATTTTGTAGAACAGCTGACCCTTGGCACAACACCAAGTTCACCTTTGGCATGTGTGACGGGGGAAACAACCTCAGGACGCGCCTTGTTCACTCCCGAGAGGATCCCCTCGACCAGGAAGGTCTGTACTGACAGAAGGGAATCGCTGCAGCTCAGGGTTGGCCTGTGGGGTCCTCGGTGCTCTCTGAGCTTGGTGCTTTTTTGCAGACGTTTCATGGCCCAACTAGGTAAGCACTGCTATATAAGCAGAGAGCAAACCCAATGTCAGACGACGAAATTCAGCTGAGCAGATGTATCGGTCCTGCATAATTGCAAGAATTTGCCCAAATGACCGTTGAACACCCGTGCTACTAAGATAAGTTTCAACAACTCTTAGCAGGGTTGGGCTCCTTGTGTTTGAGAATATGTAGAGTTTCAAGACTGATTCCCCACTTCACCCCGGTCCTGCCCTTCCTCCTCCCACATCTTACTCCCCTCTAGCACTGATGATGTTACCTAGTGGGGTAATGAATCATCTGCAAGAAAATGACTAAGCTCAGAGAGCACCAAGGATTCCACAGGAAGGTTTGTCTTCATGTAACACCAATGGTCTGCCATGCCCCTTTATCATGCTGCAGAAAAGTCCCACCTAGAGAGCAATTCAACAACTAACGGATACACCAATCTACCGGTTAATGCTCAGGTCTCCTGAACACCTTCTAGTCTCATTAGAAGCCAGACGGTAGGGAAGACATTCCATCTGGGCAATGGGGCCATCTGGAAGGTTATAAGACCCTTGCTGAATAAGATCAAGGGCCAACCCAGTTCAGCAACTGGGGTTACACTATGGTCAACAAGATTTGATTAAGGACCACACAACCTAGAAGCAGCTGCCAGTTCGTATGATTGTTCCCCAGTGGCTGGCATTCAGAGTCTGCTGCCCATTGATACAGGATGCAAAATACAGCCAAGGTTAACAGCCAGTGGTAGTCCGGTTCTACCGGATGTATGTATGAGATGTAGAATCATCTCATTTTCTTTTCAAACCATCTAAATTCATGGATACCACCACAGGCTGGCTTCTCACTTCAGGCTTGCTTCATCACAATCACAATGAATTGTTTCATGACAAAGCTGAAGGAAACCAAGATCCATCTATGTCAGCCCCTGATGCAAGCTTAGGACTCTGCCCTTCACCATCTCAACAGAGAAGGTGGGCCAGCTCCCACTTTCACTCCACAGCAGCATGTCGCAACCTTGGCAGCTTGAAACGTGCTGGCTGGGTAATTCTGGAAGTGGAAGCCCACGCACCTTCGAGTTGCCGGAGTTGAGAAACTCTGCTCTAGAGAAAGCAATGAACCCATCTGGCAAGCTTACAAGAAATCCACTAACTACAGATAAGTAAGATTTACTGAAAAACATTAGAAGCCATCACCAAAGGGGTTCATCAATGGCTGTGATGTAGGAACAAGCTGTCCCTATTGAAACAATGTCCAGAGCCTCCTGCCAATTTTTTCCCTTCCTGTTCTATGTCATGGACTACTTGGCCTCCCCTTCTGAAGCAGCCTGGTCCACCTCTATCATCCATCTTTTGTTGTAACAGATTTGCTTTCATCTTGTTTTTCACAGACTTTGTGAGGAATACTTCTCACAAATGTGGACCAGCTGAGACTATAATAGGCATTCTTGGCTGATTCAGACAGCAGTTTATTAAGAGTATGAAAACACAGTAGCATAAAAGTAGGGCGAATGGAAAGGCATTTTTAAGTCCATTTTGAACATGCACTTTTCAAATAAGGAGAATTCACAATATTGCAGGAACCTACAGCTAAAGCATGAAAAAAGCAAGTGGGGTCTTCTTCGTGGTTTCATTGAGTAGAGTAGTTCTATACCCAAGAGGTAAGCACAAAAACCAAGAAAGAATGAGCCAAATGGAAGGATGAGGTAATAACGACTTGTGCCCATGTCATGACACTATGGAAGGTCCACATGGAAGGAGAAGAATCACTTTCTTTGTTCCATCTGCTCTCTATAATTTGTTCCTAGTATCTTCTGTGAATGAAAGGCTATGACAGGAGGAGTTGATAGAAGTCAGTTCTTTCTTCTCTTCCGTAGACCAACTTAGTCCAACTAACTAAAAGCATTCTTCTACTGGGTGCAAATGAGCCAAGGGACTTAATGGAGGGATCAGGAAACATGGTCCCTCCATCCCCAGAGGCTTTAGACTTTGGCTCCCATCAATTTCAGCCAGAAATTGTGAACTCATGGTGCAAAATAGAGGAAAGACATTAGCTTACCTAACTCTAACTCTACTCAGTCTCAAGCTAGTTAAGTTGTAGCATCATACTAGATAAAGCCACTTTTTAACTGGTTTGATTGGTTCGATCAACTGTGTGGCTATCCTGTAAAACTGCAGCGTGAAATGTAGACATTTATGTGTCCTGTACATGAAAAAAAAGTATACAGCGGTTGAGTGCACCCACCTCCTCTGCCTTCTTGAGGGAAAGTGCTCCCAAGCCAGTCAATATGGTCAGTGGAGGAGGATCCATCTTCTCCCCTTGCAGTTTGGATAGAGAAATTGGTTCCACCTAGTTGGACAACAAGTAGGATGGAGGGGTGCAAAACAGAAGTGGGGCTGCTCCGGTCACGTCTGGTGATGCACGAGGTTTAGTTCTTGGTGCATCTCCAAGGCAAAGCAGGTTTTCATCTTTTGCCACACACCTTTTCGAAGAGGGTCTCTCGTCTTCCTAACTTCCCCCCACTTTCTTACCTTTTCTGCAGCAGGCCCAAAGCATGCCCTGCTTAGGAACCCTCAGCATAGAGGCTGGGTCCACGTTTGCAGACCTGAAGCCCTGAAATCTAATTCCACTATCAGTAGAACTCAGCCACAGAGGCACTCACAGGGAGTGGGTCCGAGGCACTTTTATTGTACCACTGCCCTGCACCGCTCGTGAGTTCTTTCGGGAGACTCTGGACGTAATCCCAGAGCTCTGTCCTTCTTCTTACCAAAGAAAGTCCACTTAGGACAGAAAGGTGGGGTTGATGTATAATGTCTCTGGACTGGTAGCATCAGCTTTTCCCCACCTGAAAGTGGTCCCCCATCTCCTGAAGGGGAGAAAGCAATTCTGACTTCAAAGCCCAGCAGGATTCAGACCATATACTACAAGCAGACCAGGCCCTACTCCTTTCCTGTGAGGGCAAACAGCCAAAGAGAATGCAGGGGGTGAGGATGGGAAAGAGTTTCTAGTCTGAGACCCAAACCCACCAAACCCCATCTGCCAGGTCTTCCTAGGAAAAGGTTAGCACTTGCACAATCACAAAACATTCTCTGGGTTGTTTTGCATTTGTTTAAAGGGGAAAAACAGATTCCCTTCTCTCCCCTCTGGGATTTGAGACTGAAAAATGAAGAGGCAATTGATCAGCTGCTGCCTGTCTGCATCAACTCCTTTGAATAAAAGCTAGCAGCAAGCCTTTTTAAGATCGGTTTATACCTTCTGCAAAGCATTCAGAGGGTCACAAAATATGGAAACCCAGCAGGACTGTGCTTAGACTATCTCCTAATGGCCTCCAAGCCTCAATTTTACGGGCTTTATGGAGGAGGTGACTGTATGCTCCCGAGATGGTTGCACGTCTGATGTTAGGAAGTAGTAAAAATGCTCTAACTGGTAAAAAAAATGACACCTACCCAATTGCCGTTGGTGTGTCTAGGCCTGAACTGTCTCACACACATGGTTGGATGAAAAGATCCCTTGCTGATTTCCCACCCTTTGATTTCTCTTTCCTCTCCTCTTGTAACCAAGGTGTGACATTGTACAGTACTACGGCTGATATTTTGGAAAAGGACGTGTAAGAAGACACACACAAACGACAGTCTGCAGGCATACAAACGTCCCTCCTTGTCTTGTTTGGCCTCTTCATAGTAAGCTGTACAAGGGAGCTGGATGCTAAATCTGTTTTTATTCCATCCTTCCCAGAGCATTATTCAATGGTACCTGCCAGGTAAAAATGACATTCAAATTGCTGGCTGGGAAAGTGGAAAGATTTGAATGGTTAGAGAGGAACTGAAAAATGAGTAACGCTGAAAATGCACGACCAGTGATTAACTTTCATACAGCTATTTGCATGTATGAGAAAGAAACTAGGATCAACCTGCTGAGCGGAATTGCTACCTAACCACCCTCAATTTATTTATTTATTTGTAACAGAGGAGTTGAGAGCATGACTAAAATATGTGGAAGAGACTGCCGGGAGCAAGATGCAGCCAAGTGCATCAAACATGTTCTCTTTTCAATGAAGACTACCTCGGTGATTTAAAAAAATGTACTCCATCTAACATCCCTCTTTTTAACCAAGTCAATCCACTGTTATCAAGAGTATCAACAAGGAACATCTGTTTAAACACTAAAATGCCCTTGACACTTTTCTTTCCTTTGCTTAGGTGTACAAATGCCACCAATAAACCTGTTTTCTCTTCCACAGAGCCAGATAAGTGATGGCCTATTAACTTTATAAACCGACTAATTCAATCATTTGCCCATCCCTAACATTTTATGAGGTAGAACAGAGAAAAGGAGATGGAGAAAGAGCAAATGAGGAGGAACAGAAAGAAATGGAGGAAGAACTCCCAATGCTGAGATGATCAGGAGCTGATAATTCAGTCCCTTCCAGGTTTGTAAAGGTGGAGCAATTTGAACCAAGGGCCGTATCTGTCCATGATTCATGTTCCAGGACTCCTACAAAAATGCCACCTCTCCCGTATCACAAGGTCACTTCTTATGTGCCTGAGCACAGAATTGCCACGACGAAAGAACTGGCTTCAGTTAACTTGGCAGGCCAGGTGTGGGATGTTTCCTGACCTAGGCTGAGATAGTCTGATGTCCTTCATAACAACCAACTTTACTCATCCCCAGTGATCTGGAGTAATCGAGGAGAGCAAGGAGAAGTCTCAGCTCTCAAGCGCGGTGAGAGCAACTAGAAACAGGAATAGGAAAAAGGCACGGCCTCAAGGCCATGCCTCCTCCTCTAAGCAGACGAGCTCTTTCTGCAGGAAACAAATTGCCAGACACAGGATGTGATAGGTTTCCATGCCAATGATAACAGCAGAGATATGTTTTCTGAACGTTTCAAGACAGGACTAAGTTGGCTGAGATGCCTGACAGTTTGTGAATCTGGGTGTGTAAGCTCCAGCTCCAGCATCTTGGAGTTGGCTCCTCGTCCACCGGAACGGCTGAAGTTGTTTTGTTCACGTGCATCCAGGTTGAGAAAGATCCCATCCTGGTCCAAACCCCTTTCCCTGAAGACTCTCCGCAGCAGCTGAGCAATCACCTGGAAAGATCCTCCACACAAAACCAACTGATTGAGAATTCGGTTGTATTCGGAAAGGAAGCAGCTTTAGACTCTCAAACGCTGCTTTGCAGGAGGTGGTGAGGATATGATTTGCCAGACTGAGAAACAGAAAGCAAATGTTCTTGGGGTCAGGCCACGGGGGTGTTTCATATCCTTTCCCCCCCTGGTGGGACTGAGGGCTCTCTTTCTTCAGCAGGCAGCGGTGCAGAAGGGAGATCCTAGCGTTCTGACTCAGGTGCATGGATCCTGGAGCTGTTCAGCGCACGCCGTTGGGAGTTATGAGGCCACACTGTTCCTGAGTGCAACTGGGCTACCCTTACATGTTTCTGAAGTG
>JANHZU010006140.1:44626-63069 GCA_032468055.1 Acrochordus granulatus | reverse complement strand
TCTCTCCCCCCTCCCCCCCAGCCCCGCCGCCTGCCTCCCTCTCTTGTGTATCGGGGCTGGACTCAGCTCAGGCCTGCATTAATTTCTGCTGCGGGTACAGTGTGTTCTTGGCTGCGCATCTGCCAACGATCATAAACTCTCTGGAATGTTGGCAGAACATCCAGCCCTGCCGGCAAGCCGATGACATCACTTGGGGAATAAGTTTGGGAGTCGGGCCAAGCCCCGCGGAGGCGGCAGCGGGGAGGGTGGCCGGGGAAGAGCAGCGGCAAGGAAGGCTCGGCCCCTGCCGCCTCAGGAGGGGCAAAAGCGGGTGGCCGGCCAAGAGGGTGGCTGCGCGGCGCCGGGGGGAGGCCAGGCTGAGAGACCTTCTGCCCAGGAAGGTGGCCAGGCAGCTCGGGGTGCGACCCGGTGCCTCCACTCCCCGCGTGGGCTTCCAGCAGGAATCCAGGGGAAAGTGAGAGGTGGGGGGGTGAGGAAGGGTCCAGAGTTGAAAGGAGGGGACTGTGCAGAAGCACCTCAGAAACGCTGCTTAGGGGGCAAACCCACCTGGGTGGGGCTGGGCTCAACAGAGATGCTTCTTGAGGTCTTGCGTCCAGCCGGAAAGCATGGCCAGCCCTGTAACTGGTTGGGTGCCTTGGCTCTTCTGGTTCAACCCTGTGGATGCCACAGCTCCAAGCTTCCAGCTGTGGGTTCAACAAGGATGCTCCTTTGTCCTTATCACATCAGTGGCCGGGCAGCTGAAGGTCTGGCCCCGCTTCACCTCCCCAGCCGTGGCGTTTGCATGCCAGGGGGAAGGGAGGAAGAGAAAGCAGTTGCGCTCTCCAGAGGGACAGTCGGGTAGGGGCGAGCACTTCCCTAACCAAAAAGACATTCCAGCTTAGACTGTAGGCGTGGAACAAGGGCCGCCGAGCCCAAGGATGCCACACAGCAGAGAAGCAGCAGCAGCAGCAGCAGCAGCCTTGCGAGAGTTACCACCAGCGGGGCCCGTCACACCTTGGCCTCAGATGCCACATATGCACCAAGAGTGAGAGTCCAACCCAATCCTGCAGATCTGACTCCTCTTCCCTCCCATGAATGGGGGAGGTCCCTGCAGCCATATTCTACCTGTCTCCTCTCCTTCACCCACAAGTATAGAGGTCCTCTGACATCCACCCTTTAGGCACGGTCGCCACCGGGGTGCACAAGATCAGCTGCTGTTCACTGAGGGGCTCAGGAGACCCACCTGCCCATTAAAAGTGCCCTGTGAGCTATGGCCTCCCAAGTATGGTCAGATCTCAGCCCAGGGCTTCGAGGGGAACAGACGGAGGTGGAAAAAAATCTGTGGTTGTTAGTTTTGCAATATCTTAAATTTATTATGGGTAAGTTTGGTTTGCCTCATTCGTGTCCTAGTTTGGGGAGAAGGAACTGAAGAAAAAGCCTGTGCTAAAATTTGTGCTGTGCGCGTCACTCCAAACGTACGCCTTTCTGTTTACAAGTTCTTCTAAACAATTTTTTTCCAGCGCGTTTTGGTACCTTAGTTTCATGAAGGCATGCGATGTGAGAAGACGCACTCCTGACCCACCCTTTTTAGAACCAAGTTGACAAAGCGCATTACAGTACAGAATTCAGAAAAGTGGGAAACTCAAGTTTTGAATTTGAGTATTGGCTTGAAAACATGGAATTAAATAAAGCCACGCTGATACATAGACTAAACACATTTTCCATCATCGTGATTTCCAAGCTGTGCGTGTTTTGTCACACACCCAGGTTACCAAATAGGTGTGTGTGCATGTATGTGTGCTTTGCACAGCTATAATTATCCTGCATGTACACAAAGCAGTTGCTATAAACACTGCCGTGAGAAAACACGCCTACACGACCTGTCGACGTAAACACAACAGGGGAGCAATTTTAATGGAAGGTGGCATTTTCCCAAGAGTAGGCACCCTATTTCTCAACTTTCCAGTTGCTGTGGGGGCACCCGTCAGACAACTGGGATCTTCTGCACTGAACCTTTCCACTCCAGAGCTCCGTACAAGACTCAAATGAGTCGCTAGAGGAGACAAGCACCCCAAGGCACCTGTTCACTTCCCCTTTTCCACATCTCACATCTTCTTTAAAGTATGGGAGAGCCTTTCTCTGCACTCTTGATATTGCCCACTTAAGCTTGGTGAGGAGAGGACAACCTTAAATGAGATGGAGTGTTCTGACCTCAGGCACCTATTTCGAGTTCAGAAGCAAATATCAACTCCCAATTGACCAGGGAAAGTGAAGACCCTTCTATGGATGTTCCCATGACCTCTTCTTTGCAAATTGGAGGAACTTCTCTGTTACTCTTTTTGTCTTTGGCCAATGGACAACCAGCAGCAGCCTTCTGCTCACCAGTCGTTCCTAAGAGGAATGGATCAAGAGCTTCTAAGGACATCTCCAGGTTGGCTTCTTAATCCAGCATGTGACAGCCACTGCAGACCAGGACCTGAATCAGGATCCTTCCATACTTTTTGCTTCCAGCAGTGATGCCACCATGGAAGTAGGCCTGCTTTCAGATGCTGCCCAGCAAGTGTTTAAACACATTGCTGAAGGTAAAGAATTATTTTTAACCACAGCTCTCCAAAGATCAAACCAAAACTCCCTTCCTTCCAGGTCTGCACTTCCATAGTTTCTTTTCTCCTTTTCTCCTAGGGGCAAATGACTGGAACAGGTTCGTTCCAGTTGTGCAAGGATTTTGCCTTTCTTCTTGTGCAAAATTTGTAGGTCCTGCCATTCAGAGGAAGGTTAGGCCTTTCTTTCCTGCCCAACCTATGAAAACTGATATACAGGAAGGAATTAAAGGAACCATCAAGTGATCCAGGAGACTGATATGATTTGTCCTTAGTGCACGTTCACTCCTGGCCTTCAACAGACCCAGCCATGAGAATGCTTGAAGAAGGAAGACAATTTGGAGCTTAGCACTGAGCATCTGGCTGCAGCGGTGTGCTCACCTCCTGTGCTCCTATGCACAAGGATCTGGCACACTCACCTGATTTCATTCTAGCAAACCTAAAAGTACAGTAGGCCATGGGACAATCAGGATTACACTGATCTACTTTATTGCTTGAAAGTTAATCTTCAAGTATACCTTCAACATCAGCTATCCTTAAGATTAGCTCTCCTAAATGCCCGATTAGCTGATGTGCATCCAAAATTGATTGGAATTCAGTTCTTTAACCTCAGGATTTTGCAAATGCTATACACACATTTTACCACCAACAGACCAGAGGCTCCTCCATGCAGGGAGCCTACTTCTAATTAAACAAGTCATGAATTTCTCTGCGTGCCCCCCCAGCCCTGGAAAAAAAAGTCCTCCAAAAAAACACCCCACCCTCTTGTTGGAGCATTAAGAGGCAGCCTCCCTTCAGCTCCTTCTGCCAAAGCTTATCTGGCAAGGGGGCCGCACCGCCTGCGGTGAAAAGTCCAAGGTGTAGCTGGTGCTTTTGTCAACAACGTGGCTGGAATTCAACGTGGCTGTTTTTGAGCATCAGGGCTGCTCCTCCCCTCCCACCCGAGCAGGAAGGGAAAAAACATCATCATCTTTCATGATGACAAACTTGGCTCAGCACTCACTTTACATACTGTACCCTCAAAGTGGGCCGGCAGCCAGCCAGCAGTTGGCATGAGGCCACCGCAACAGCAACAAACAGAAGCCGCGTGCGCCAGGGAAGCGAGCGGGGAGGGGGACGGGCACAAAGGGGAAGGAGGCAGCTGAGATGCAAACACACTTTACACCCCGCGTGTCCCGGGCTGCCCTCCGACAAGGGACAGGGCGGTTGGGGAGCTGCCAGCCCTCCCCATCGTCTATTTCCTCCCACACTTCCAATGTGCCCAGGAAGGGGGAATCTGCAGACGGAAACCCAAATCCTGCGCATTCACCATTGCCCACAGCCTATGAGGACAACAGAGGCCCACAACCTCTGGAGGACTCTGCTGCAGTTGGCAGAATTCCCCCCAGGTGAAGGAAAACCAGGGGGGCTTTTGGGGAGGGATTTTGAACGTGAATGGAATTTTCCTGAAATTCAGTCCCCAGGAGCAAACGGGCCTCCCAGTTCTCCTGCCACGGCTGGATGGTCCCCAAGACCAGCCCAAAGGCAAAGGGGACTCTCCCCACAAGAAGGAACAGAGAAAGAGGGCCAGGGGCTGTCCGCCTGACATACATTTGTCCCTCCCCCAAATTCAAATCGAAACCCTCTCGCTTTTATGGCAAAGTGTGCTCCAGAGCATTCTTCTCTTTATAAGACTCTTAAACTCTCTCAGAAGTGGGCTGGAAAGAGAATGTCACAATTTCCATCCTCCTCTGTTCCTGCCGGGGCTTTTGCACATCTTAAGCATGAGGAGTAAAGCCGCACCACTGGAAGGCTTTACTTGACAACGAAGTGCTGCGGCACAGCAGCCCTGTTGAGGACCCTCAATTCCGCCCACCTTCTTTACAATCCCACCCTTACTTCCCCACTGCATTTTGTCCTCCGGGAGTTAATCTGTCTGTCACTTTTCGACTGAGTAGCACCAAACAACCCCCACAAAAACAAAGATCAAAGAACAGCATCTCCAGGCTTATCCAACAATGAAGGTGATGATGATGATTGGAAACCTTGAGATTCCCCCCCAGACTTTCGGGCACAAGGAACCCTATTACAGCACACCGAGTTTTCTCTTGGTGTGGGTGCCCATAGCCCCTCCATTCAGAGATGCCCATACAAGATAGTCGGGGACTAAATTAGTTTCCAGAGAGCCAAGGATCGTCACTAGTTTAGCATTCCAGATCCTCCACATACATTTAATTAAAGGGCCTGCATCATTTCAACCTAATAGTGAAATTCATTAAACAAGTGCCCAGTTCTGCCACTTTTGCTAATGAAACTTTGGTGGATGCTTGAATGTGGAGAAGATGAGATTCACCACCGATGTCTGAAAATGCAAAATACATTCAGGCCAAAGGAACAGGCGTGGTGGAGGAGGAGAAGGGTCTGTCCGGGTTGGAAGCTGATGGACGAGGCCCGAACCCACCAAGCGAGGGGCTCCTGGTCGTAGGTCAGAGCCACCCTTGTGCAGCTGGGGAGCCCAGAACAACCCTCAGGAACCAGAAGGCCGGACCTGGGGCCTCTCCAAACACCCCAGGCAGGAAAGACGCCTGGCCCAGCGTCTCAGAAAGAGCCAGATGCTCTGGTTTTTGTTCCTCTGCAGGGCAGAATCAAGAGCTCCTGATCTGAGCATCTACACCAACTGAATCCCCAGCCTGCAACGTATTTTGTCTTTTTGAGAAATTTCTGAACCACAAATCACATCTTCCACCAAAACTCAAGGAACTGCAGCAGCTGGCCCGATCGCTAAATTCCCACTCAGCGATGGGACCCACTCAGGGATGGGACACTGAAGGCCGAGTATGGGCTTTCCCACCGTTTCTTCCTCGGAAAGTCCCACTGAAAATCCCTCCAAGGTGGTATTCGCCCGAGGAGAGAAACTTCTTAAGCGGCGGCAAAATATCCAGGGCGAACAGGGGCTCCGAGGAGAGGGACAGGAGAAGGCGGGGGCAGGGGCAACCCCCCCTCGCGCACCACAGTCCCGTCAGGGGAAAGCAGTGCACCCCGTCATTTCGCACCACGTCTCCTTGGGTCCTAAGCCCACCTGTTGGGAACAGAGGTGCCCTCCTGGAAGCCCAGGTCCAAGGGATTTTGGCAGGTTATATCCATGAGCTTTGGAGGAAGAGCAGGGGACAACACACGCGCACACAGAGCTCTCAGCTTACCTGAATGAGCCAGTAAGTGCATCCGAAGGCGGAGGCTGTCAAGGAATCTCTTTCCGCACAATTCGCACCCGTATGTCTTCATTGCACTGTGCAGTTTCCTGAGGGACAAAACGACAAGAACAGAGAGGGGCAAAGTGAGGCCTCATCTAGGTCCAGAGCTTATGGGAACTCGCACCTAAAGGGGGAGGGGGTGCGCGCCTTCTTGAAAAAGTCAGTCTGCGTTAGGACCTTTCCCCAAATTCGACTGATGCAGATTCCCACCAGCTCAGGAAAACACACAAAAATACTGTCTGCGGTGCCGCAAGAGCCATTATTAAATATGGTGCAGAATTCTTACTCACGGGGAAGAAAAGTAAAGAGAAGCAATAACAATAATTGTCCATGAGTAGCCAACATTGTTTAACCGACCTGACTTCTTGGGGCAGATGCTGAATACTGAAGCACAGGCACACCATTCATGATGGGCGTGTAATAAATGAGTTTGGTTGTAGTCTGTTCCCTGCTTGTGCATCCACTAAACGTTTGGTTGCCTTGCTCCATTTGACCTCATCTGTGCAAGAATTTTTTCACATTTCTAAAACAGGGTGGGAATCACTGGTGAAAAGAAGCAACAATACCCATCCACATGAAATGCAAGAGAGTCCCTGGAAGAGGCCCAAAGCCCCTCAAACGGTCGTGGGAGAGGTTTACTTCTAGACGCCCCCCAGGGCAGGAGCACTTCCCAGTCCAAGAAGCACTGATGGCCTGACGGAGACGCCTGTAAGGATCTCCACGCCACTGATCGGGTCCACAGCATATGGGGCCAACTCAGCTTTTCACCAAGGGCTGCAGGGTCAGCCAGGCAGGAGCAGCAACGGCAACTTGATCAGCCCCAACCACCATCGCTGACTTCGGCCCCCCAGAGGTAGCCCTAGAAGGTTTGGGACACCTTCCCAAAGGAGCAGGAAACGCGCCCACATCTTGCCAGGCCGAGGAGGAGGGCTTCCAGCCTGTGGAGGTCAAGCCACTCCAACCGTGGTCTGTGCGTCCAGAACACCCGAAGGGTTAAGTGTTGCGTCCAGACTAGAAACGAAAACCCTTCTCATTCATGACCAGACGAGCTGATCTCCCCTTCCAGACAACGAAGAACGGTTCGTCCCTGGACCAGTTTGGAGGGAGGCACGCGGGAAGGAAGAGGAGCACCGCCGAGTCAAGTCAGGAGGGCTTTGGCGGCCTTCGTGGCCTGCGGAGATGGAGAAGATCAGGGGAAGCTTCTCTTTCTCTGCGTCCCGTCCAAAGGGGAAAGGACATAAAACTGAGCGCGGAGCCAGAGTTCTCCTGTCCGCCATTCTCCGAGGGGGACTTTGAAGAGGAGCTTACTTCCGAACGGGGCACAGCTGGTTGGCTCTCGGCGTGGCACAACCGTTCTTTTGCGGGCAAACATTTTAAACTATAAGGCGGCTTTAACTGAGAGGGGCGAATGTGCATCTGCGACACAGATCCAGCTGGCAGAGCGACTCTCGTGGACCGTCGGCGAGAGGCCCTTTCGGGAGCCACCCGGCGCGAAGACGGCTCTGTGCCGGGCTGAGACCAGAGAGCTCTGCCTTCTGGATCCGGGACGGTGCCTGGAGGCGGGTGCCCGCTGCCCGCAGGGCAGGACGTGCAAAGGAGCCTGAAACGGCGGCGGCGCCACGAAATCGAGCGCCGACCCTCTTCTGAACTCGGACAGGGTTCAGATGATGTGTGGAATGGCCAGTGAGATTTCCAAAGGTTTGAACAAAGCTATCGATTTTTCCACTTTTAAAACCTCCCTGTCGCATTCTCAACTTTTCGAAAGAAGAATTTTTTTCCTGAGATTCCTAAAGCTAAAGCTCTAGTCCAGCAATATGATCAGACTGTGTAACTGCATTTCTTCTAAATTTCATCAAAAGCAAACATCTCAAGGGCCATTTTGAGGTTTTTCCTCTCGTGGAACATTTGAGAAACGTTGAAATTATATCATATGATGTTGAACATCATAGTTTTTAAAAAGGAACACATTTCTGAAGACAAGTACCTATTTACACTGACTTTCCTATTGGTTGAAAATGAGGTACTACTTTTGGCATATTTTTGAACTATTCTGAGAAGGGAGAGAAGACATTTCCACCCTGTTTTAATTTGTTTACTGTTCTGTTCTCAGTCCAGTTGCGGGTCAAGAACACTGCGCGTTGGAGGTGTCTATGTGTAGAAAGGCGCAGCAGCTGCTTGTGGCATTTGCTGAAAAAAGAATTCTTCAAATGCACAGTTTCGAGAAAGGAAAAAAGAACCCCCACTAATTATAACCTTAGAAATTAGACAGGGACAGTTGCTGCTATTTGCCATCTAGATGGCCGCTCAACTTGTCTCTCCTTAAAGAGAAAAGAAAGAAAAACTCACCCAGATATTTTGTCTAGGACCAAAAGGAAAGAATACAGAACTTTTAAAATGTCATTTAATAAAAGGAAGAAGCACCAAAGCAAACTCTGGTTGACTTAATGCCACCAGCCCCCCAAAAGAACAATTCTCTATACCCTAAAACCACCCTGGATGAATCAGTGGGAAAAAAATAATACAATCAACTGATTTTTTTCCTCTACATAAGCAGGTGCAAAAGGGTTCATTCAGCTTGCTGGAATAATGAAGCACATCAAACCAGCATTAAAACAAGCCTTATCTTCTTGGACTCTTTCACAATGTGAGATGATGACATCTTTATCAGGCTTCCAATCCAGCACAAATATTTATGAAGACCAGGTGGATTTCGGAGAAGAGCCCAAGATGACACACAAGTGTGGGCCAGCTACAGTAGAAGACACATCTTTCAAACAAACAACACATGGATCATGGAGCTTGCCAAAAACCACCATGTTTTCTGCTTTTCCGAAAAGACATGATGGCTGACTCGCAAGATGAGACTCTTCTGAATGCAGAAAAGAGTTTCTTACCAATGTTACATCCCACCAGGACATACTCAGAGCAACCTAGGAAATCCCTAGAATTACGGTCCAAAGAAGATGATGCTTGCAATGGATCTATATGCATGGATTTCTCTCTATCCATCTATCCATCCCTCCATCACTTTTATATGCTGCCAATCTCAGAAGCGATTCTAGGTGGCTCACAATTGACATAAATAAAAAAATTAAAGCAAAATAATAATAAAAAATTAAAATAGAAAGATGAACGAAAAGGAGCAAGAAATGCATGGAGGAGATGGCAATGATTAATCCAACCACCACCTCCATGATGACACACCCAACAAGGAGCCCCAAGCTAACTTGCAGAGCCAGGTCTTTTTGGTCTGAAGGCCAAAAGGGAGGAAGTGGATTTTCATTAAGATGCTCCTGAAAAATGCTTCATCCAAGTAGGGTGCAATTCAAAAGCTGGCTGGACTACTGGCAAAACCCTGCAAAACTAAGCATGCAAAGAAAAAGAAGAAAGCCAACCTCTATTTGGATTTTCAGGGAGCTGAAATGCACAGAGATGTCACACAAAATGCCGACGGGAAGGTTTAATGCAAGGGACTCTCAGAACAACTTACCAGCCGGAACAAAGGAAAAAATGAAACACACACACACTATGGTGAGAAAAAATGAACCACTTCCGTGTCACACACTGGCCTGGTTCATACAGTACAGGAGATCCTGGTATGGTTTGCATGATCCTGGCTTAGCATGCCATTCAACTGAGCCACTGTGGCAGGTGATCTATGATTCAGGCTTACGATGTGGGTTTTGTGCACAGAAGGTGGAGAAGCAAACAAGCATTTTAGGAAGTGCGAACCCAGGCATCGAATGCCAGTGCCAGGAGTCAATCTAACTTTCTCACATACAGGTTTTGAAATCGTTCCTTTCAGGGTCAAGCACACTGTTGTTGTTGCCAGCGGCCCAAGTGCCTTTAAGAGGGGGGCACAGAAAGTACTGCAAAATGCAATGCAGTATAATATTATACCATGATGGATAATGTCTTCTACAATACGAGAGGCAGGGGTGTTGCATGGTTCTAATGGATGGGAACTCTGATCGATCAGGTAGACTGGCCGCTGGCTTCCAACCGGCCTCCGTCACTCAGGCGACTGAGGTCAGGCGCTGCCATCTGAACGTGCCCTTGACCCTTTCCCCACCCCTTCCATTTCTCCTATACTGGGCGACCTTCATTCACCCCTATTAATTTAATGCAGGCTTCTCTGAACTGGGGTCTTCAAGACCAAATGGGAATCTGGGGAGCAGAAATCCAACACTTCCAGTGGAGGACTACTTGGAGAAAGGCTGCTGGATCACAACTCGTCAGACCACAAAGTTGTGTGCAAGAATGACAAGAAGCTTGTGCCGTTTGTAACGTTGGTCCGACGGAGTTTTTCAAAACCTGCACATTTTTAAGGGCCACCTTCCACCTTCAAAGCCAAATATTCCCTTCCAGGAACATGGGCTCAATTCTTGATAAATAAGTACGATATCATATGCAGGTAGTCCTTGACTTACAACCAATCATTTAGTGATTGTTCCATGTTGCAACGGCACAGAAACAAGTGACCTACAACTTGTTCTCGCACTTATGACCATTGCAGCAAGCAGCATGTGCTGACGACAATTGCAGCATTCTGGATCATCTTTTGTGACCTTCCTCTCTGGCTTCCAACAAGCAAAGTCAATGGGGGAAGCCGGGTTCACTTAACATACGATTCACTTAACATCTGCAACGATTTGCTCAACGATTTGTCAACAACCGTGGCAAAAAAGGTTGTAAAATTGGAAATAACTGACTTAAGAACTGCCTCACTTAGCAGTGGAAATTTGAGTCCCAACAGTGGTCGTACGTCGAGGACTACCTGTAGGATGGGATAATCTAACCATGGAGAGGACAGGAAAAGATGTGCGGAAAGCCACATGTCAGCGCAAGCGCTTGTGCAGAAGGGAGGCCGCTTCTTCTGGCCTGTGCAGTTTCACAAGGGCACCCCGGAGCATCGGAGGCCACTGCGGACCCCGCATCCCTCTGCTGCCTCCTCCGCCGCTCTTCCTCCCAAGCAAAGTTTTCACGGAGTGTCAGAAACGACAAAGGAGCAGATTAATCCTCCCCTGGCCACGAGCTCACCTAGAAATCGGCGTGCACATTTCTCTGGGTTGCGCAACTGAGCCCTTTGTTTTAAAGAAAGAAAGAACACGCCAGGCTTTCGGCAAGCAATTTATTTGAAATATCTCTATCAACAAATTTCCACAGGAACAAAAGTTTTCCATTTGGCACCTGCTTCGAGAATGATGTTATCGTGCTCAGTTTCACAGCGACTCTTTTCAACAAGGTCTTAAAGCACGTTATCTCTGGTTTCCGGGTAGCAAAATATGATTGAAATGTTCTATTTATGCTCACTGGATTAAGGCGATGTTGCCGGGAAAAAAAGGAGAAACCACAGCAGATGTAAGCAAGGTATTATGGCCTCTTGTGCTGTTAAGATCAGAAAGGGAAAGATCGATCGACAAGCCGGCTGTTTTTTTTGCTAAAGTTGTGCTTTTAAGAAGAAAGAAGAATGAAATAAAACAATTCCATAGATATTGATTCTCAATTATAATCTGCAAAATCCAGGGCACAGAAAAACGGACAGTACTTTAATCATTCGGCTGATCTAACTTTCAGATCTCTTACGTGTTCTTAAAAACAACATAAGCAAATTAAACCTGCAGAGATGCTGCGCGGGGATCAGACTGACTTTCCTATCTCCAAAGACCTCTGGGATACACGTGAGCAACACATGAACAGTAACGCACAACCGAAGGCGTTGTGCCGGGATAATTCTGCCTTTCCGAGAGGCAGAAGGTCCCTGATTTCCGGAGCCATTTTACACAGGCAGAGGAACACGGCAAATCGCCGCCACCTCTTTGAAAAGAAGCGGTTACGGTTTGTGCGCGAGCGCACGGGTGCGCATGCAGGAGGAGGATTCACAGCAAGGAATCCTGGAGAAGGAAGCAAAACCACAACCTGCCATGTCTTCAAAGGCCCTTAAAGCACACTTAAAGGACCCAGCCTACGGACCTGGTCGCTTCGTCGCAAAGTGACGCTGGAAAGAGTTGATAAAGGCAGTTGGGCGCGATCAGGGACTGAGCAGGCATCGATGGCCAAGCGCGGGAAGAAAAGTAGCCCTCCGCTCGGGGATGTTAGCTTCAGGAACATGCAGAGGGCATCAGAGGGGCTGGCGCGATCAGGCACGGTGTGGCAGAGGCGGGCGGAAAGGAAGGGCTGGGCAGCTGAGGAAGAGCAAGGAAGGGCCTCGTCAGACCACCACGGAACAGTGGAACTGAGCCCCTTGGGACCGAGCAACCGCCATCAGCTTCTACAGCCTTGAAAGGGGGTCAAACGGGAGATTCACCAGGAGGTGAAACAGTCAAGGCCTGCCAAACAGTGTGCGGTGCAGTCGTCTTCGGCTTACAACCATTCGCTTAGCGACTGCTCAGATGTACAACGTCATTGAAAAAAGTGACTTACAACCAGTCCTGACTGTGATTGCAAGCCCAGGACGACCTGTAAGTAAGAGGAGCAAAAGCAGGAGACATCAGCGTCTTGGTTGGTGGTGATTTGCTGATTGCCTACTGTGAGAAGAACCCACTCTTCACCCCGTGGCTCTCCCTCTCGTGCCAGAGGATCTGTGAGCCCTTTCCCACACTTTTCACTCAAAAGGAGCTCTGTGGCAAAGGAGCTCCTCGGCCCTGGAAGGTTCGCTACCGAGCATCCGGCCGCTCTTCAGGCGGACTGGGCACAGCTCTGTCCATTCTCAGCGGACGGACGAGCCCTCCCGCTCAGTGGCGCAGGGCCGGCCTCTTGGATACAGCTCAGACATGGCGCCTGGTCAGGTGGGTGCAAGACTTGAGGGCGCCAGCGGCTCTCCATTTCTTCCCAGCAACGTCGCGTGGAAGCCTGTTTTCCCGACCCCTTTTGGAGTGAGTTCCTCAAATCCCAAAGGCAACAGACGTTGGAGGTCAGTTCAGTTTACCACAAGAGTTCCATTTCTAAGAAAGTCTCCTTGCCCAGAAGAACACAGCGTGTCCCCACCTTCTGACCCGACGTCTTCTGGATTTATCATTTCCGAAGTATTGTTAAGTCTTCCAGGGCTCTCAGAAGGATCTGGTTTTCAGGAACTTTTCAGCTACGGGATACTTACTATTCCACAGGACTTAGGAGGGTGGCTGCCTCCACCTTCCACCTAGGAATCACCACAGTGGGCCTATTTCCTGCACCCCCTAAGGAAGAGCTTTGCAACAAAGCCAGAAGGTGTCACCAATCCATCCTGTTAACAATGGGAAGCCAAAGGGGTGTACGTCTGGGGAAACAAACCCCATCTGCAGTCGTGCACAACCAAACTACTCTTCAGTCTCTCATCCCAATGCCTTTTCAGAGGCGGAGAGGGCACACTTAGTCAATTCTTCTGGGGGCATTGCAGCATTCTCGCACTTGCCTTTGTCACAAGGGGGTTGGGAATTCAGGATGTGTGGTGTCAAATTTTAACACATGATCCTCCCTCTGGAATCTGCAGCTTCCCTGGCTTCCACCCTTCCATATAGTCCCAAAGGAAAATCTCAAGGGAAATGTCTTTCAGGGAGCTTTTTCTTGGGGCAATCAAGGAGGAACAAAAATGGCAGGTTGCTTTATTTACTACTTGGCTTATTTGCTGCCCCAGTTACAAAACTGACCCTGAATGGCCTATGGATCTATATATGCAATTCTAACATTAAAGCATCAGTTAATGAAACAACCCAACGCGACTCATGCACAAGAGCCAAGAAGCGTCCCAACATCATACAACTTTCCCATACAGGAAGGCAAATTCAAAACCTAAAAAAAGCCAAGTCTTACTTTATGAAACTCCCCCAAGAATTGGGATCATCCCGAAATCTGAGGAATATTTTGCAATAATAATATGGAAAAATGTTGCCAAGAAACCTGTGCGTGAAGGAAGGAAGAGAAGCCCTCAAGTATTTAGGGAATGCGATGAAGAAAAGGGGATCTCTTCAGCCCAGGAAGGACAACTCAAAACCAGGAAATGTTGGCCCAATATGAGGAAAGCAGAATTATGGCCAAAGAATAACGTGGCCCTGATTCATAGGCCGGGATCCTTAAGCACCAACACTTCATTAGCTTTTCTCCACCAGGCAGAGCTAATCCCAGTTAACCTAGAGGGTTGAGCTGGACAGACAGATGAAGCATCTGGCCTGCTATCAGAAGGAACAGCATATTTCAGATGCAAGGACCTTTGTGCATTGGGGTCACATCAGATTTCATAAAGGTAAAAAGGTGAAGGTTCCCCTGCCAGTCATGTCCAAATCCAGGGGGTGGTGCTCATCACCGATTCCTAGCTGAAGAGCCAGCTGTGCCCGAAGATGCTTCCGTGATCACGAGGATGGAATGACTGAATGCCGAGGTGCATGGACGCTGTTACCTTCCCACCGAGGTGGTGCCTATGTCTCCATTTGCATTTTTACATGATTTCATTTTACTAGGCTGGCAGGAGCTGGAGCAAATAACAGGAGCTCACCCCGTTATGCGGCACCTGGCTGTCGAACTTCTGGCCACAAAGCCCAGCGTCTTAAGCGCTGGACCCCCACACCCACAGACTTCATACAGCTGAGATATCCATCCATCCGTCCGTCTGTCCATCCGTCCAATTTCTCTGGCTGTCCATCTTACAAGAGCAAAGAGGTTCTGCTTAGTTTGATTTTATTTTCAAAGCCAGATTGACGCCTCTTCCTCCGCTTCTTCTCGGGCCGACTCCCGATCCGGGAGACCAAACCAGGAACGCTCCTTTCTCCACCGAGAGGGCAGAAGCCCACCTCGCCCTTAGGCACGTCTGCCGGCGAGCGTCAGGCCACCTTTGATGGCTCTCGCTCCCAAGTTAGTTCAGCTGCAGCTGCTGAGAAAGCGTCGACGGGAGGGACGGACGCTTTCTCAGTCCTGCAAATATCTGGCGACGAAGGGGACCGCGCGCTGCTCGTGGCCCGGCCCCGCCGTCGGAGGGCAGGCGCCAGCTCCCTCCGGTTCACCCCAACGCCCCAGCCTGAGAAAGCCGAGGCCAGCCGTACGTAGGCAGCCGGCCCAGGGTTAGTCCGGAGCGCTTCTCATTTCAGGCGATCAGAGGATGATGGTCGGGCTGCTGAGAGACCCCCGCGGACGCGCAGCCGCGTCCAAAGTCGCCCTACGGACTCCGCTCCGCTACAGAGATGCGCCTGCCTGGCTCCTGCGCCTCGGATCCGGAGGCTGGCTCGTTCGCGCCGGGCTACCCGTGGCTGGACGGGTTTTCTTCAGTGGCCTGCAAACCCGCCTCTCCCCCGAAGAGGCGAGGAAGACGGGGGGCGAGCTGCTGAAGGGGACCATTCCCGAAGGGCGGCCTTTCCCCCTCTCCAAACAGGAAGCGGGAGCAGGGCAGCCCAAGGGGGTTTCTTTGAAACTTCGGGGGAAAGCCGGCGCGGTGGCTTGGGGTGGGGCGGAGGGCAGGGAATTGCTGCACCCCTGCTTCTGAGCCGGCCACGGGGGAAGAACAAACAATCAAAAGCTGGCCTGGCAAGGAGGCCTCTCGCAAGCTGTAGGTAATTAAAAAGGCCTGTAAAATCCCCTGCAAAAAGCACTTCAAAGAGGCAGTAATTCCTACACTGACCAGTCAGGACCGTGTGGTGTAAAAATTATGAGTTTTCCCAACGGGGTGCTTTGTGTGAAAGAAGGGAGATTGGTGGCAAGTGATCTGGGCCCATTCGGGAAAATTTTGTGTGTGTGTGTGTACATGTGTGTGTACAATGGGTGCGCAGGAGCATTTGTCAAAGCAGACTGAATCCACCAGCACACAGGAACAGTAGGGGGGAGAAGAAGAGAGGGCCTCGCACACCCACCCTGCGGCTCAGGGGAGGGGGCTTCGTTCCCACAAAGCCAGAGGAACTGCCACTCCTTGGTCTTTCTGGTCGTGCTGGGAGGAACCACCGATGCCGTCGGTCTTGCCTCCTGTGAAAGTAGCCCCGGCCAGACTGGGTGGAGACACAAAGTTGGCCTGGTTCAATGTCCTGCTTTCCAAAGTGTCCAGTAACATCCTCTGGGAAGTCACCATGGTTCCCTGTGGCCTTCCAGCATCAGCTCTCCGAAGATAGCATGTCACCTCCACACGTGAGAAGTCCAGTACCAAGAGCTCTTGAGGGACTGATCTTCTGGAGGTGAACACATTTTGAAAGGCCCAGCTGATGGTAAAGGATTCCCTGGAAGAGTGGTCAACTTTACTTCCAGTCCATTGTACCAAGTAATCTAAAACAGGACTTCGGAAAGTTGTCTGAAGGAGCGTGAGAGTTGATTGGTTTGACAATCCCATCTTTACTTCAAGTTGCAATTTGAAACATCCCCAGCCATCTGAATCACTGGCAAGCCACAGTTCGGCTCCTTGCAGGGTTTAGAGAAAAGGTTGGAAGCCAACTTCTACACTCTCCAACGTGCAGGTCACAGAGGAAATGCGCTTCCTTTCTGCTGGGTGAGGAACCTCTATGAGTCCTGTTTCCTGTCTGAGAATCCCAACCCATAAAAGTTCACAAAAGCCTTACCCTATTTTATAGTCCCCATCAAGAAGTGTTTTTATCTCTCTGCCTGGTGGTCATTTATTTAGAGATAAATAGCTGGATCAAATTTACTGAGGTTCAGAACAGGCCCTCCAGTGTTACTGGGCTTCAATTAGCTGTGACTCGCTTCCTCCTTGACAGTAATTTGGAACCATCTATTCAAGGCAGAACTAAATCTGAATCCAAACAACAGAAATTAATTTTCTAGCAGAAGTAGGTCAACCCTGCATTACTGGACTGGGTGAGGATTAAAAAAAAATCTGACGTAAGCTTTTCAGAACCAACAGTATTTTTTGTATACTGTCTAAGGTTGCATCTCCTGTAAGCCTAAAGCCATCCTTGAAATGGCCAATTATGTTTACAATGTGGTCATTCTTTTGTCCTCTCATAAAGGAGGGATACCTGCAGACCTGACATTCAGAAAACCATGGTCAATATTATTCCACAACAAACTGAAACAACTGCTGGAGCCTCCAAGTGCAAAAACCACCTCCTTAAAAATGGTGCATCCAACCTCCTTGCATGCTGTATTTCTTTAATGGGCCCCCTTCCATCTCCTCCATTTTCCTTGCTTAAGAAGAAAGAAAAGGTGTCCTGCACAGAAGGGGGAGGTGGGAGGGGGCAGAATGCAACTCCAGGCTACATTAAAGCAAAGGTTAACTTTGCACACAGATCCTCCTCCTTCAGCAGGTTGGGGGAAACCTTCCCCTCGCCCCAAAGACAAATTTTAAGGCATACTGTGTGTAATCCCACCCCCAACTCCTCAAACAGACGGAGCACAATGGTTAGAAAACTTGACAGAAAACTATTCCCAGTCATTTATTGCCTTACTACGCACCTTTGTCCAACAGGCAGTTTTGACAAGAGCAATAAATTCCAAATTTATGTCAACAGAGCATATGTTGAACACCTCATTTCTGAGCTAAAACGGCAGGCCGCCCCATAAATCACAGCTCTGTTTGAAATGAAAGTAGATTACAGACCCGGGTTATTGAGCAGTTAGAGCTACAGTCATATAAATCAGAACTTTTAACTCTGGGCGATCCGTCATGCAATTAACTAAAGGGTGCTTTGTCATTTCAAGGCTCATTCATAGCCTTGGCAAATTGCACGGTTCAACTGCCAGAGATATTTGGGGACAGGGTGGAGAGAGAAAGAGAAGGGGAGAAAAAGTTTATTTGTCAATGGCAGAGTTGGTGCTTTGGCCCCGTTGGATCAGCTCACAAGCTAATAATCCTTTATTATTGGCCACTGACGAGAGGAGGAGGAGGTGGATTTGCTCACCAGCTTTGTATCTAACAGTAACTAAATACCTCAACTACAGAAGACACCCTAACAGATTAGGAAGCAATTTAGTGCAGCAATTGCAGTACAAAGTTGAGACCTTGGAAAATGCAAACACAGTCCATCAAGACGGGGCTCACACGTCAGGGAGAAACCCTAATGAACTTCTTCTTCAAGCATCTTCTTCCCTCAAGAATCAGGGCTTCTCCAGGGTGGTGCGAATTCTCTGTTAGAAGCAAATTCAACTTATCCCACGGAGGTAGCTACTGTTCCTGGGAACAGAACATGTACGTGGTTTTTGGTATAATGTATAAGTCCGCTCAGATTATAGCAACAATCTGAGGTTCTGCATGAAGAAGTTTGAAAGTCAACACCTTGCATCTCTGGGCTTAGATTCAGGTAGCAGGTGATGGGAAAGACTATGGCTAAATTTCCCAACCAAGCTGCAGAAACGTTCTCACAGGAGAAGATGCTATACTAGATGAACAAAGAGACAGTTTCCCCCATCTTAGTGTCCTCCAGATCTGGCTAGGATCAATTTCCTGACCCAGACTTCAGAATGCTTTGCTAAAAAAGAAATCACGTGAAGGAATCATGAGCTGGTCAACAGCTATGATGGGACCAAGAAGTCACTCCAGAGAGTATCCTCTTAATAAGATACTTCTAGTTAGCTCTAGGGGAGATGGACATATCTGTCTATATTTTCTCAACCTGCAGTCTAGACCTAAAACGTTCAGCATGAGCATAGTAATGTCTGTCAGGATGTGGAACCTCACCTGTAACATTCTAGGACCCCAAGTCTTTTGATCAGGTACTTCCAATGACAGAGT
>JANHZU010006140.1:24252-44216 GCA_032468055.1 Acrochordus granulatus | reverse complement strand
GTAAAATGCTTCCAGAGACACCAAACAATCATACATGCTCCCAAATTTCCTTAATACACTTTGCTATCTTGGCATAGATAGCCTCTTTAGACTATCAGGTCCTGGCAGAATTGTTTGAAAACAACATAAACTTGGTGGGGACAGGAACACCCAATACGATGGAGAACGTCAACTGTATCTAAATCTGAGATGTGCCTCTAAAGCGTACTGAAGAGATGCCAAAGATATTTGTGTAAATCAGCTTTTCCCATATCTTGACCTTGAGATGTGCAAGACTGAAACATCGAATCCTTCCATGCTGCCAAAGATTATGGACTCTGTAGCCGAACCCATCTGGAGGGGATGTGATCAGAGAAGGCCAATGCGCCCATTTCCAAAGGGCAAGATCTAGAAGGCGGCTAATGCACAGCCTCGCTATGAAAAGATGCAGACACTCTACATGTTTCCTTCCCCATAAAATATTCATGGCAGCACGCGAGAACCAAAGAGCTGAAAATCTCGAGCCTTTTCCAACTTTGCACTGCAGTCACAACAGAGGTTTATAGGACCTTCTCATTTTATTTATATCAGGCTATAAACGTGCTGCTCTATCAGAGACAGAACCGCAGGCAGAGACGGGCCCCTTCATGGCTCTGTAGGGACACAAGACCAACAACGGGAAGGAAGCTGAATTATGCAATCCGACGCTGGATGCCCATTTTAAAAGGAGTAAATCAATACTGGGATGTTCAAAAGGAGGAGAAAAATTAACTCTCTGCGTTTTTTTTAAATATACCCACGTGCAACAACAACTCCACTGCTCCTTTATGGGAGGCTTGTGCAAATGCAACAGCACATAAACAGCTGAATGTTAGCTTAACCTCACCTATCGTAACAAGAGTTAAATCAGCGGTCGATTTAGACTTTGGACTGAAGCGTGTGCTTAAGAATATCGACTTTGCTTTGGGCATGGACTTACAAAAATACTCAAGGATCGCAGCCCTGATTTCATTTGCACACACTTCTCTCCTTTTGCCCCTCAAGGCTGTGTAAGGAGGGTTTGGGGGAAGAGATCCTGGAGGTCATCCCATATATGGCACTGTCTCCTTTCCAAGCTCGGGAATGAAATGCAAATCAGGGCCAAGTCCGTTTTACGGCTCTCTTGCTATGCCCAGAGTGGCCACAGAGGAAGCCGCAGTCAGGGCAAGGAGACGGTGCCACCACTTGTTCTGGAGGAGGCAACGCTCGTTCTGATCATTGCAGGCACCATTCAGGGTTTTCCCCTGGGCATGGATGACGTCTCCTGGCTCAGGAGGAAAGCAAAAATGTCCAACTGAAGCAAAGATATGCGGCTGCTGAATGCGTTCCACAGCTGATCAGGGCAACAAACCGACAAGCTTTCCCCGTGGGATGCTGAATATAGCCTCCTGTTTGGAAGTGGGGTGCAGCAGCCCACTGAGGTTAGCCGAGCTACTCATTGCCCTTCGTTCTAGATGGTTCTTCTCATTTTTCTTTGCAGAGAACCCGTTTCCCCAGCTGAAGATCAAGAGCATCAAAATCTCCTGTTTGGAGACGGGGGGGACACTTAAATAAATTATTTACTTCCCTGCTTTTCTGATTGCTGCCCCCAAACCTGTTTTTGTCTGGCTTCTTTTGAACTCTAGGGCCACCGCGTAAAAGGATGAAACATGAAACTGTGCCTGAGTTGCCTGCAGCTTCCACCTAAGGTGACACCGAGGTTATGTATTAGGCGCAGACCAGAATAAAGGTGGTGTGTCTTGTGAGGATTAGATGTCTCTTTAAGCATGCAGCTACACATTATTATACCCATTAATGGACACTTAATGCTTAATGTAATGTTTGATTGGATCTGGATAGATCCCGTTCTGACAATCAAGATGGTAACAAGGTGGCTAGATGATTCACGTCAACATGTTGACCTCACAGCAATGCCTTTGAAACGGTTTGATAGCTTCAGCTGGTGAAGCTGGTTAGCAAGCAGCAGGACCACTTGCTAACTGTTCTTGGTTGTGAACAAACTATTCCATCATTTGTTGTTTATTTTATTTTAGACACCCACTTAGGTCTTCAGACGCTTTAGAGCACAACACAACTAACTAGTTTTGGATATTCCGTGCTAGGCAAAATATTTTTCCATGGCTCTATTTGAACCGTGGAGTCCTTGGTGCTTTCTGAGTTGGTTATTTGCTTGTACATATTTCATTACTCGACAAGGTAACATCATCAGAATTATTGAGTGTGGTGTTTGCTTCCCATTTATGTACAGTAACTTGTCCTGCTACTTTTGTGGAGGGTGTGGTATTCTCCTTGGCATCCGTGAGCACCAACTAATAGTCAGAGGATGCAATGAACTGCGTAACGCATGGACAGGCTCAACTACTTTTTTAAATCATAGACCATATTTACACCATTCAAAAGAGACCATAAAAAAGCTAAGGTGAAAACAAGAAGGCCAGAACACATCCCCTCCCGCAGCTCAGAGAAGCAGGGATTTACTCCAGACAAACAGTCAAGCAAAAGCCGATGCCATAACCAAGGAACTCCAAGGAGAAAACCACACCCCACCAATACTGGCAAGCGAGTTACTGTACATAAGCGAAGCTCAAACCCCACACTCGCTCACCCTGATGATGCTACTTAGTTTTGGTAATGACATGTCTGCAAGCAAACAACCCAGCTCAGGGAATGCCAAGGACTCTGTGGCTGAACCCTGGGCTACAACGATTCTCTTTTATTGGGATCGATTTGGATGTCCTAATATTTTTTTAAAAAATTTCCTCGTTTCCAATCAGCCACTAAACTAACCTCACCTGTCACTAAAATAGGAAGACGGATCCCGTGAGACTTCACAGGTCTTCCAGGAGGTGCTGCTAACTTCTTCTTCATTTCTGAATCCATAATATAGTTGGAATAGGGTATTCCGTAGGGGGGGATACGGCTGCCCACTCTTCCCCACTTGTGTCATTCCGTGCAGCAGTAAATCAATATGAAAATCAATTCATCCACTGATATATTTTATCAAGATACATGAGACAATGCCACATTTCATTTACAGTGCAGATACTTCAAAAACCCAAGGTCATCAGGCAGAAAAACAGGCTGCCAACGAGCAAAATTCCACTGCCTCAGATTGCCTGCAAATCAAAAGAACAAATGGATTGGATAGAAAAGATGAATCTGAGAGGCGACAATTACAAAGCCACGGGGAAGGCTAGGCTTCTTGATAGATCTCTTGCAAAGGACTGCGTCCATGTGGGGAGCAGAGCATGATGCTGAGCTCCACAGCAGCATGAACCCAGACCTACCTGCTCTGAGCCGGTTGACGGAGGCCATGGCCTGTCACTCAGCAAACACATCTTGAAGAACAATCCCCCCCGCTCCCTCCCACCTCAAGTTATTTTCTCTCTGAATAACTTCAATAAAAATAAGAACCCAAGAGGTTTTCTGGCAACATCTCTTGTGGGACCAGAAAACCACAAGGTCTCACAGAGTGGTGTCAACTCACTGGGAGCTCCGATTTTGTTTTTGTTCTTCTCTTTATTGGAAGCAGAATGGAGAGATGCCAGCATTTGTTCTTCACTATTTTATTTTCAGGGCTTCAACCTCAAGACTGCTAGATGAGGTCCCAAGGCAGCTCACAAATAAATGCAGGCCCACAAAACCCTGCTGCAAAACACAGAGAGGCAGACCTTCAGCCAAGGCTGAAAATAAGTTCCAGTTGGAGACAAGAAGAATTTGAAGCAGCAAAAAGTTAGTAGAAGCTCAAGGGATCAGGATATCCATAGGCCAGGCCACGAAAATACTCTTGATGAGACCGAACGATCATATCTTGTAAAGAAGGTCCCCAGCATGAGCCCCAGAACAGATAACGCCTCCTTGCTTTAGGGGCCTTCTGGTTGAATTGGAGAGAAACTAGAGCTGAATTGCGAGGAAGGTTGGCTGAAGAGACGATGTCTCCAAACTTGCACCTTACGCTTAGTCTGGGAACAAATTAGGAAGCAGCCAAAGATCAACAAGTCATCCCTAGTATGCAAGGTAAAAGAGGTCCTCTTCTGAACCAAGCATAATTTCTTAACTTTCTTTAAAGACAAACCTCACCAATAATAAATCACAGCAATGTGATTACAGGCACTTCACCTTTGTCCTGGCATCTGAGTGAACACATCTGGGAAAAACTGAACCACAGGAATCTTGATAGGGCAGCCCAGGAGATGCGATAATCCCTTGACTGGGGGCATATCAAGGAGAGCTGAAGTTTAAAACACTTGGAAGGCACAACATTGTCTGGTACAATCCCTTGTGTGTGTTTTAATATTTGCTTGGGCTTCAGAGCTTGTTGCACCCTTGCCAAGGTGCAACCCCATCCGTGAAGAAGGGAGTGAGTGAAGAAGGCTGAACCTGCAGGGCACTGGTGCTCCAAGCAGTGAATGAACCTATGCTCGATTTTGTAGAGGACAAAACATCCCTCTTCATCCCATAGTCTTTGCCAGAAGCAAGTTTAGATTCTTTAAACAGCCTCTCTTAGGCTTGGATGCTCTCAAGTAAACTGTCCAAGGTTGGGTGAGCAGAAAGAAGACTAGCCAAAGGCTGGAGGAGGAGGAGATGTTTTGTTCCTCGGAGGCTTAATCCGGGTCCAAGCCATCCCCATAAGAATGTCTTTGTTTTCTGTATCAACAGCAGTGCAGAAAAGTTGCAGATTCCCTTCTCCACCGAATTCAGATGTGATTATTTACTACAAAATGGTGACATCAGCTACTGGGTATCTCAAATAGCTCAGCCAAGCACTGCCATGTATCAAATATAATTAGTAACTGCACCATCGCTCTTGCTTTCTCACCTCTAAACACAGACGATTAAAATAGAGTTTCAGAAAATGGGGGTGCGAAAAGAAAGAAAAAAAAAACTACGGAGGAGAAGGAGGAGGAGGAACAGAAAAGAGTAAAATCCTGGGAAATACTGGTGTCCCTGATTCTAACGAAGCCTCTACTGGAGGTTGGGGTAGCGTCATGGAGAATGTTTTCCAATTAACCCTCCAAGTCAAATATATTAAGAACTAGTGGTAAGCATATTGACAGTGTGAGTTCAACATGTCAACAAGCCATGCATTTGGAACCAACAGACTGAAGGGATGACGCCACCATCAGCACACTAATTTTGGTGAAATATTTGTTCTTGGAGCCTTTGGCGTGAATAAAAGGAGACATTTGTACTTTCAAGAGAAGGCAGCTAAAAGAAATATTAATCATTGCTTCCTTCATTGATGGTGTGGAGCATCAGTGGAGGAAGTTCAGCCATCTTAAAGCTGACGAGGTTGAGAAACACCGGTTGTGGGGAAGGAAGAAGGAAACATTAACCCTGCAATGTTGTTTTGAGGAACAGAGTCCTACGGTGCTGGCCCAAACCATTCCAGCTGGTAAGGAAAACCTCTTCTGAGCAAGCAAAGGAAGGAGGCTGAAGGTGGAAAACATC
The DNA here is from genome assembly GCA_032468055.1 of Acrochordus granulatus. Taxonomy (NCBI): domain Eukaryota; kingdom Metazoa; phylum Chordata; class Lepidosauria; order Squamata; family Acrochordidae; genus Acrochordus; species Acrochordus granulatus. The sequence continues at coordinate 38,747 of JANHZU010006140.1, read as the reverse complement.
AGCTCTGCATGCCAAAGCTTACATTAGCCAGCTAGCCAGAGAGAGAGAGAAAGAACAGCTGAGGATCTGATCCTGGGCAGAAGCTGCTACTAAAATATAACCCAGTTTAATTTGAACCTTCTCAGATTTTCCCACGAGGAGATGCTAAATCCTTCTGACCATAACCTCACTGAAGAGAGGGAATGGAGGCGGCGGCGGCGGCAGCAGGTGATGCTCGCATTGCTCAACTGCTGAAGTTCCACTCCCAAACAAAATTCTTGCTCCAATATAAATTAATTGCTCAGTCACCTTGAAATGAGAATTTTTCAGCAGCCTGGAGGGGTGTATTAAAAGGTCAAATCAATGGGGAACCAACCCACCACATCTTTCCAACAGTGTCTCCTGGGTCAGTTTCAGAGCTGGGTTCTGCCAGCAATTTAATATATATCCAGAATGATATTATTACTATCATTACATTAAAATTAATATATCCAGAAGACATACAGCATCATTAGAAAAAGGATAAAGCACATCAGCTTGTAGACAGTCCGATGTGATCCACACAAGACCTTGTCCCTATAAATTCTTTTTATTTCTCAAAACAAAAAAAAAGTTACAAGAGAGCAGAGGAAATAATTTCTAGGAAGATCCCAAAAGAATGGGAGTTGCAGGATGGGCGTGACATCGTTTCTCTGATCTAGCTGTCTCTTTGCACACTGGGAGTTGTGAGCTCCCTATGACAGGTAGCCCAAGTGAAGAGAACCATATTGGGAAAAGCTAAATTTGATGTGGAGGAGGAGGAGCCTGAGAGATCCTGAGCAGTGATCTGGCCTCTTCCCAAACTCCCAGCCCCAAGAGGCAGCTTGGAGGTCTTTGAGAGCTCAGCTGATGTTACCTAATGCATGATTAGCCAAGCTTCCCTTCAGCTCTAAACGTTGGGCAGGCGCAATGGAAAGAAGAGCAGAAGGTCAATTAACAGAGCCAAGAAGAAACAGCCTCTGCAGGTTCCCACTGAAAGCCTTCTACTGCCCTCTTCTACAGAAGGGGGATTCAGAGTGGCTTAATCGCCTGTGCATTTTATCCCATGCTCCAAAAATGTAGTTAATATCCCAGCACCTGTGAGCATGAAACACTCGTAGATGTCTCCTTAGCTGAGAAGTGCTCCTCTTAGAAGTGGCGGTCTACATTTCTCCCTTTTTACGGGATGGAAGTGCCAGCAGCTTCCTTGACAGCGAGCTGGATGGACACTGAGGCCACCCAATGTCGGGTCAGAAGTCTAGTGGTTCCTAGATAGCTCCCACACCTAAGACAAACCAGGTTCCCCCTCTGACAGTTTCAAGCCTACACAAGAAATCCTTCTGCTTTAGTTTCGGTACTGCGTTTGGCTTCTGGGGATTCACCGAGGGCCCTGCACTCATCTCGCAATCTCCTTGAACCCGTAGCCAGTCAGCCTTTGGCTGAGCTGACTGGGAATGACCTGGACCTTGTAATCCAAACTATCTGAGGGGTAGTTTGCCAGGTTAGAGAAGATTACCCCACAGAATTATCTGATGCCCTCGAGACACTCCGGATGGTATCTCCCACCACTAGCTCTGCTGGATGAAGCCAAGAAGAACTGATACCCCAACTCTGGGGGACTGTCGGATGACCCAGGTGAGCCAAACCTCCTCAGCTCATCTGAAGCACATCCCAGATCTAGATAGATTCATTTATTTAGTTACAGGAAAGCAATCAAATATGCAATAGATTCCACATGCTAATTCTGTGTGCACACCTGAGGTCTTCTGATAACGGCAGTGAGGTCTCTCTGCTGCCGTGGATTAAAATTTCATAGAGCCATGATTTCATCAGTTGCTAAACTACAAAGGATTAATTAACAGCCAGGGAAGAGCTCCTGGGCTGGAAGAACCGTATTATACAGAAATATCTCTATCTTTGCTCTCCAGATGCCACTCTGCGGGGGGGCGGGGGGCTTTGAGGAGCACACCCGCTCCCTCTTACCGCTAGAAGGTTCAAAACGCGCATTGTTTCTGAGGGCAGATTTAGGCCAGGAGGGGGAGAGGCCAGAAGGGCCAGATCCTTCCTAAGCTGCGAGGAGCTGGCTCAAAGGGCTGAATGTGCCGCGGAGAAGGAGCCCGCTTCAGGGGACCGATGCGCGCCTTCTGTACCCCAAAGGTGGTGATAAGGTGCCCCAAGTAGAGTGAAAGGAAAGCCGCACTCGTCACAGAAAGCACCCTTGCAGCGCATGAACTGATAAGCACCAGGCCTCTGCTGCTTTTATAAATAATCACGGCCACAAACACAGCTGGCCCTCCTTCGCCCTGTGAGGTGGCGGGGCTGAGAGGGGCTGGCCCAGGGTCACCCTGCTGGCTTTCGTGCCCAAGGCGGGGCCAGAACTCCTGCTTTCGAGCCTGGACCTTCGCCACTAGACCGAAGCGGCTGACGTTCACTCGGGATGGACGCGGACTCACCCCTGCTGCCCTCCACGCTGCCTTCTCAGGTAAGGACCGTGACAGTCGGAGTCCGCGTAGTTACGCACACTGACCGATCTCAGCTTCCATCGGGCCATTTCCTTAGCAGATTGTGGGGATGCTGGACTTCTGCAAAACCTCTGAAGGCCTGTGACCTTCTGATCTGCGGGCTGGTGAAGCCTGGCTCGGACGGACACTTGCAGACCACCCTCAGACTACGCTCTTCAGGGGCTCTTCGTCCAAGGAGGACCCCAGAGACGAGCCCTGGGCCTGGTGCATCCTGCACTGAAGAGAGGCTGGGCCCTAAGTCCTCGAGGATCAGCCCCAAAGGGATGGCCTTATCTCGCTCCGAAGGGGCTGAAGCAGCTCAAAGGGGCACCGCGGTCCCCATTTCAACCGCAGACAAGGCCCACCTCTGCTCTCTGGAAAGGTAAATTCCGGCGCCAGGTTTGAATGCCCAAAGGAAAACCGTCCACATCTGACCACCTTCACCCCTGGCGAAGAGAGGCACAGCTGAAGTTTGTCCTGCACAAGTGGCCGAGCGAGACACACTTTTCTCCCCGCCTCTCAACCCGGAGAAGATAAATTAACAAGCTGTCAGCCGAAGACAGGCCAAGCAGTTGTGTTTCTGTAAAGGGGCACTGGAAGTGTCTTTGATTAATGAAACCTTAATACTGAGTTGCTCGAAAGCCCTTTTCCAGACAGGAATCACGGAAGAGAGAATCCTCCCAAGCATGCAAGGAGGAAGATGGCTGAGATTTCCCTGGGCCCTGGCAAAGCCAGGAGCACTGACCAGAGAGACAAGGAAGAGGAAGGGAGCAAGAAGCTTCTTTCCCACCACTCTCTTTGGCAAACCCTCCAAGCCCACATCAACCCCTGCCTTTGCCCGAAGAAGGAATGGCAATTTTGGGGCAAAGCCTCTCTGATCAATGGCTTGGCAAGCATTGCCTTGAGGCCTTGAGTGCATCCGAGGTGAGGCTTTCAGGAAACCAACCCGCAATGTGGGTCAGCGCAACGACTACAGCAGGAAGGCAGCACATTGCACAGTCTTCATTTGGGCAGGGCAGGGCAGCTATACAGAGCAGCCAAGTAGTTCTCCCCACCCTAAATATCTCTACTCAGGCCAACAGCATCACGGTCTTCAGAGCCGGCGGCCTTGGTGATTCACTGGGGAGGTTCAGCACCTTGGAGGGCACTTGGTCTTCTGGGAGACAGAAGCAGCCTCCGGCCATCCTTCAGCCTCTGACCGTGCTCTTCCCCCCCAAGCCTTCTTGAGCATCCTTGAGGGTGGCCTCTTCTCCAAGGAGCTCAAGATGGACACACACACGCTGTCCTTTCCTCCACTTTTGCCCTGCAAGGCAGCCCAAGGTCCACAGGCTGGAGACCTCCAAGGAGGTGCTTACTGAATAACAAATCCTGATCATCCATAGCCTTTTCCAGAAGGGTCCAGGGTCTTCTTAGTGCTAATTCTGTCATTTGCTTTTCAGCCATCTGCTGCAGAAAGGAGTTGGGGAATCCTTGCGTGGTGCTTTCCAATTGCTAAGGCAAAGGGCCCTCCGCTTGGAAGCCCTCACGGTCATGAAAGTGGCCTCGCGTGGGAAACAAGCTTGAAACAAGGCAGGCTGTGCAAAAATTAGTGAAGCTCTACACCCCCTTTGAACCTCCGAGTGAGCCCTGGGGAGGCTCTCCAGAGAATAGTTTGGTCCCCAAAGTTGTTCATGACTGGGAGAGAGGCCTGGGCGCTTCAGAATTTCCCTTTTTGAACCAAAGAGCTGCCAGAACCGCCACGCTGGAGTGCTGGATCCAGTGCTGAGTTTCGCAAAGCCCTGGACGCCAAGGCTTTGCTCTTTCAGAAGAAATCAGGTCATTTACCCAGGCAAGTAAACAACGGCCTTCCAGCGCTTGTTTGTCAAAGTCCATCTTGGAAATCTTGGCTCACGCGCCAGAGTCAGTTGGCAATGCTGAAGTTTATGATGCAAGAGCCAAGTTGTCTCTCTCTGCCCAAGCAAGTTCCTGGGCTCTGAAGAAGGGAAACCAATCGCTTCTGATGAATCATGATGAGCAACAGTGGGCAAAACAGGGTGGATGGGGTTTTTTTTGAAGTATCCATTAGCAGAGGGGTGGAGGTAGCGCACATGAGGGACACCATCGGATACAGACCTCCGTCTGGCACAAACTCTTTGGACACGATAAGGCCTCAGTTCTTTCTGCACCTCAAATAAAACACTGTTTGGGCCAAGATTCGAAACAAAAAATGGTATAAAACAAACTATTCAAACTGGGAGGCATCAAGCTTCCCTGTGTAAACTCATTCCCTGAGGACTTCTCAGTATGCCACGGCCTACTCTGTAAAACTCAATCATAATGTTTAGCTTGGCTTCCGTTCCAAAACCACACTGACACATACAAAAATGTACACAGAGACATCTTCAGATAAGAAAGCAACAGGCTCACATGCAAATAATTCTGGAAACTTCACAAAAACGGTAATCTCAGGAACCGAACGGTGTTGCTAACGTTTTGGCTTGGAGGGAGAAGGTGGCTGGCCCACCAGGACTTCCCCCCAGCTCCCAAACAAGCATGTGGCTGTGGGAGACCACTGAAGAGGGGTGGCCAAGCTCACGGGGGTCACTTGGGTTCTTCAAGCTGCCTTCCTTTCTCCCTTTTTCTGGCCGGGTCTTCAGAACCGGCCCTGAACAAACCCAGTTTCCAACGCGCTCTGCAAGAAACAATGAGGCACGGCACAACTCTCCGACAGGCCTCCGGAAGCCAAGTGAGGGTGCCGCCCCAGGCAGCCCCGGGGGTGTCCCCCGGAAGGGACCCCTCGGCAGCACAAAGCCACAGCAGAGCTAGACAAGCCCCAGCTGCTCGGCCACATGTGGGCAGAGGACCCTTTCTTCTGCCAGAGACTCAGTCAGATCTCAGGTGTCTCTGGTGCGAACAGCAAACGGCCCTTGGGGGCTCAGACAGCAATGTTCCCAGCCCTCTCCAGGGATCCTAGGGTCAGTGCTGGGTCCTGGAAGTCCCAGGGGTCTGGTTCACCCAAGCTCAGCAGGGGCATGGCTGCTTTGGCGCAGGATGCACCACAAGTTTCTGTAAAGGACAAGGGTGAACTTAGCCTGAAGCCATTCATTGTGGCTTTGGCGTTAGAGAGTCATGACCACCAGCTGCCGGTCAGTTATTCAGCAAATCATGGTTAAATGAGCTACAGCCCAACATAATGTGAGAGCACACCAGCTTCTGGTATCCAGGTCCATCGCACAATGGATGTGCCCTGTTCCTTCTCAAGCTGAGACCTTTCCGAGCCTCCCTGATCGTGCGGATGGTGCTGAGGACAGTGGAAGATGTTCGCTGGTCTTTTTTCGTCCTGCAGCCTCTTTTCGATGCTCTTCTGCTTCTCCTTCCAACACGAATTGTCTCACGGACTGACATGCGTGTGCGCAGAACACGCAGCCATGGCCCCTCCGTACCACCCAGCACAAGAGAGTCCATGCAAATTCAAAAGCTTTTAAATTATACTGTTAATGAAAGCAAATAAAAGCAGTTAAAAGGCAATTTGCTCAATTGGTGTTAATATTTAAGCACAGCGTGTGCAAAGGGAAGATCATAGAAGACGGGGCTATTTTTTTTCCCCTGAAGAAAAAACAAATCTCTACAACTTTTCAGAGACAGCTTTAGAAAAGCCGAAGCAAACTGAGTGTCTGCCCCTGGGCGGGTGCCGCTCCTTCCTCGTCCGCCTCGCCCCAGCACGGAGGCTTTTTATCAAACGGGACTTTCTCGCACTCACCCCGTCGATGTCTGTCGCTCACCCACCCGCCCGCCGTTCAACTCAGGTTCATCCAGAGGGCTTTGGGAAGTCTTGTGGGCGACCCTTTGCATCTCAAAAGCCTTTTTCTCCTTGGGGCATTTTCCTAAGAAAGTCTGGGCAGTTCCTGCCAAGCCAGGGATCTGTTCCTGACCGTCTGCCCCACCGTGATAAGAGCTAAAGAAAGATCCCCGAGCAGCGATTTGCATTCAGTGCGCTCTTCCCCTCGCCATGGCCGCTGCCCCCTCGCGCAGATGTCTGACTCCGAGAGTGAACCACCTCGAATGCTCAGTTTGGTCTCGGGGGCGGTTCTCCCTCTTTTCTTCCATGCACGTTGTTTAGAGGGCCATTCAAGTTGGTTGCAGCTCAGAGAGGGCATGGACAGCTGGCCACGTCTTGTCACTTTGAGGAGGATCCCTTGGCTGGGAATGATGGGAGCTGAAGTCCTTCCTTCTAACCCCTATTGCTTGCATTTATTTAACAGGAACGAGGGGGGGAAAGACACTTACTTTCTGGCTAGGATGCATTTCTGAGAGGGATGCAGCTTTGCAGAAGGCAAACCAAGTTTGCCCTCAATCTGAAAGGACTGACAGCGGTAAAGAACAGGAGTGATATATTCTCTCCCTCCCTCTCTCTCACACACGCACATCCTGCTTCCTTGATGCGAGAAAGCCAGCTGCAATTTCTTTGCTGAGAGAAAGATTTCTTCTTTTCTTAGAGGGACTTGTCCTGATGGCTACTCCACACCTACAAGAAAAATAAACCCTGACCGACAGCAGGCTAATCTAGCATTCCCTACGCAGGGCATGGGCCCTGGAGCTGCGGCACCTCACCCTGGCTTCCTCATGGCCAGAAATGTTTTGTACACTCTGCGGTTGCCTGGGTAGAGCCTTGTCAGGGTCCCCAAGTTAAGGCGTGCAGCAAAAGGCCATCTGTAGCCCCCGTCTTCATGGAGGGGTTTAAACAGAAGGATGAATGAGCAGCAGAATGAACAAATGAATGAATGGCGAAGCCGTATGGTTCTTCTCAGCGGCCCATACGGGCATGCGCCATTCAGAAACCCCCAGCCTTCTGCTACAATCAGGGGTCTTTCCAAGGTACAACGAGAGAGAGATGGAGGGTGGGAGGCCCACTGACTCCACACACACCCACCCACCAAGACTAAACCAGCAACTTGTGCAAAGTTCCCATCAGTCTGAACCATGTTATGCAAGTCACCTTAAAATCAAGGCAAAGAGGATTCCCTGTCTGGGATCCAGAACTGGATCAACACCCAATGCTCCAGATTTGCTCTGGCACACTGAAGCTGTGCTGATTTTTCACGCATCATTCGGAAGACAACCCTTGGATCGATAGCACAACCCCAGCTAAAAAGCTGCAGAAAAGAGAAGTGGCACCAGCTGTACTTAACACCCGTGCCCCGGCAGGCTAATTTCCACCAGAAAGCTAAGGCGCATCTTCCATGGTGCACCACGAACGACACTTCAGGCCCAGGCGTGGCCTCCCTTCCCTTCTTCCTTGAAAAATGCTTCCAGGCAGCTGAAAAGCCACCCATTTCTGCAACACCAGAGTGGCCGCGCGAAGCACCAGCCACCTCCCGGCTGAAGGTTTTCCGAAGGAACCTGGACCACAGAAGGCGACCTCCGGCTTCCCGACGGTGGGCTTCAGCTCCCAGACCTGCCCAGCCAGGCCCCCGGAATTGTTGGGCTGGCTGGGGAATTCCGGGAGCTGAAGTCCACCCGTCTGAAAGCTGCCGGAGTTGAGCAGCACTGCTCCGGAGGAGGGGGCCCCGCTGGTGCGCGGGGGGCCGCTGGCTCTTGCCTCTCGGGCGGCAACCAGCTTCAGAGTGGGCTCTTTCCTCCGGCTTGCCCGGCCGGGCACCCCTGCGTCGCGTCCCCTCTCCGCTCCTCCCCTCCATGAAGTCCCAGCTTCCGGTCAGGTTTCTGAGTGTGCAGCCACGGTGCAAATGCAGAACCGAAAGAGGACCCTTCGCGAAGGCCAAGAGAGGGGCTGCCCTGGCCGAAAGCTCACACCAGCCGAGGAGCGGGTAGCCATCCTGGGCCTCTGGCGCCCAGCGAGAGGCCCCGGGGCCCGTGGGTCGCCTCCCAAACTGCCGAGGAAAGGTTAACGCAAGACGCGCAGCAGAGCCGTTCGCAATATAAGGATGCTACTCTTATTTTAAGAGCCATCATGTGTAAAAACGTTAGTGTTTTTGAAATTGCATTCTTGGAGTTAATTAAATGGACAATCTTTTACACATAAAAAGTGAGAGAAAGCAATTAAAAGCTAAACAGAGAGAAATGCTGGTGCAGAGAGACATGCTCCCCCAGCCCCCTCCCCACAATCCTCCCGCGCACGCTTCTTGCAGAAACGCAGGCCTCCGTGGCGCAACGTGTCCCCCCCAAGAAAATGGCTTTTAACGGCAGCCCTGCTGACCGTTCAGTGGGTACTTATTTTCCACCCAGGTTCACCCGGGAGAGCTGGTGCGGCGAACGCCGGCGCCCCAAAGCAGAGAGCCCCTTAACTGCCAGAGCATCCGCGAGACAGAGACTGTCTGAGGCCACACACAGATGGGGGGCTGCCGGTGGGGAGCCACAGAAGGCCATCCAGCTTCTCCTAGCAGGCTGGCGCACTGTGGAGGCAGCATGGCTTTGGGATGTCAGGGGAAGCGGCAGCGGAGGAGAGGGGGAAGGTTATACACCTTGCAACCGAAGAGGTGCCACCGGTATGGCTGATCCGCCACACGCCCAGGATGCGCCCAGGATTCCCTGCAGCCTTTGGTAGCTTCACGATGAGGCTGCTGTGGAATTGATAAACACGCTATCGACTGGTGACCACACTGTCGCCCTGCTTGATCCCAGGGCAGGCTGCAGGCATAAGAAGGAGCCTCTGCCTCGCGAAACTCCCCAGTGGTCTTCCAAAGGCCCCTGAAGAGACCACCGGGCTGAAGACAGGACCCATCCCATGCAAAGCAAGTCTCCTCCTACCCCAGGGCTGCTCTGCAAATGTCTCTCTTCTCAACGTGTGAGCCTAGCAAAGGGAGGCATGCCTGCCCAGCATGGGAACACATGCGCAGAGGCCCAGTGACATTGCACATTTGGAGAACCAGGCAGGGTTCAGCCAGGGTTGAGTCTCGTGCCCACCAGCCCTGGCACTTACCATCCCTCTATCGCACAGCCACAGTAGTCGAGAACATGGCCTCAAGGGAGAGGTCAAAGGTCTCCTCCCCACCAAAATCTTCTCTGTGTACATTCAGCTGCAGAACTAACCACATCTTGGGAACTCTTTTGGGGAAAAAAGAATTCACCCCAATTATCTCCGTTATTCGGTCCGACTTTGGCAGTAGCACGTTCGACCTTTATTTCAGTCTGAAACTGAACTTCAGGTTTGACCCACGGAATCTAAAGCTCCGCAAATGGGGATCTGCTAAAGTGAGGTTTCACCAGATTCTCTGACTGATCTGGAAAGCGCTTAACCACGGCAGTCTTGGAGGCCGCTGTGTTTTTTTAAGTGCTCCGATTCGATTCCTGTCTTTAAGCGTGCGGAGCCCGAACCACGGCGACCGACACTGGAAAGTGCTTTGTGGCAGCTGGCTTTGTCCGCCGAGGTCATCCCCAAGCGCGGAGGGCTCCCTCATCGTCTGGGGTGAGGCTGCTGACCCACGCTGCAAAGGCGAGCAAGACGGGCGTGCAAAGGGGACGAGGCCGCCTGCGTTACAAGGCAGGCAAAAGGCACGTCTGAAAGAGAGCCGGAGCGGGAAGATGCGACAGCAGCCCCCTTGCTCTGGGCAGAATCCCTCCTATCGCTGGCACTGCGGACTGGCTGGCTGGCTGATCTCAGCGTTTCTGCGCTGACCCAGCTTCCCCTAACTCGGGGCTAAGAAATCTCAGGCAGCCTGTGAGAAAAAAAGCAGCTGTTGCATGAGAAAGAAGAGAGACAACGGAGAAGCCAAGACAATGAAGCCGGGGTTTCCCCTCCTGCAGGCTGCACGGGGGTTGCTCGCTGCAAGCCTCCCTGCGGCCTCTGCTCGCTCTTGCAGAGCCTGCGGCCCAGTGACTGACTCGCAGGGAGCCGCACCGCGCGCCCCGCCCTGGCCGTTTCCACAGCCCTGCACCAGCCCAGGTTCGCCTCACGTGGGACGTGCCACATCCTTGGGGCGAGCGCGCCTCCCTCGCGAGTAGCACTCTGGACGTGACCTTGTCAGGCTAAGCCGCAGGTTCAGCACTGAGCAGACAACGCTCAGGCGGGGATGATGGGTCCAAAGACAGGAAGGGTGGGGAAAAGAAACCACGCCTTAGTGGTGCATTGCATGCTCCTTCCTTCCTTCCTTCCTTCCTTCCTTCCTTCCTTCCCTTTTTCTGTCCTCTCTTCCTTCTTTCCTTCCCGCCGTTTTCTGTCTTTCTGTTTTGTTCTGTCTGTCTCTCCTTTTTTATTTTCTTTCTTCCTTTTTCTCTGTCTTTCCTCCCTCCCTCCCTCCCTCTTCCTCTCTTTCCCTCTCTTCTACTTTTAAAGCGCCCTTTGGCAGATCTGACTTGTTCCTGAGCGAAACCGCAATCTGGGGGGAAAGGACGGCACTGCCCTCTGCTCTTTGCCTGCCAGGTTGCAAACTGCCCCCCGACAGGACCGTAGCAGCAGCATGTCATCTGGCCGGTGTGTCTGTGCTTTGGCTCCGTCCATTTGGTCTCCTTTTAAAAAAGACTCTTCTACAATCGGAAATTTCTTACACCTCCTTCGTAGCCCGAGCCGAGCCGAGCCGAGCCGAGCCGAGGAACAAGCCCCTCAAGCCGATCCCTGTCTTATGACGCAAGGCAAGGGAGGAAGCTCAGCAGAAGCCGGTTTGCGACGCCCGGCCGGCAGTGTCAGAGGCGAAGCCGCCTCTCCCTGCCAGAAACAGGCTGTATTCCTAGAAGCCAAAGGTGCGTTTCCCCTCTGACTCATCGAGAGGCTCTGGGCGTGCGAATGCAGCCCAGGAGAACGGACATTTTGCACACAGGGTAAAAAGGGCATTTCCGCGAAAGGTCAGCCGAGGCAGGGCACGAGACGGAGTGGGCTGAGCTGCACCGACGGGACCCGAGACCCGGCGGAGGATTCTCGGATTCAGTGAGAAGGAACCCACCTTTCGTCCTCAGCTTCTGCCAGGGCGGCCTCCAGTGCGCACCAGCCGCCGAGGGGGGTCCGACGGGCATCTGGGCTCCCTCCGCCACCCCGGTCGAAACGGGAAGGCCCTCCAGTGCCCAAAGGTCGCACACGGGAAGCAAACCTGCCTCGTCCCTCGGGAGAAGGGATCACCTCAGCCCCAAGGGAAGGCGGTTTGGTTCTCTCCGGAGGGGGGGATCCAACCAGCTCTGTTGCTCCCCTCGCCTGGATTTTGGTGACCATAATGCAGAAGATCAAAAGACAACGGAGGAGGCCAGCTGAGAGCTCTGCAAGTTTAGAAAGGGAGGGGGGATTGTTTGGATGTGCAACCGAGACTCGGATGCCTTTCCTGATTTTGCTCCCATCTCGCACCTTTCATTGTTTGCCTCTCCACCGTTCTTTTCCCACTTCTCTCCTGGGCATCCCATAATGCTGCCCACCAAGAAAGGAACTGTGTGAAGTTTGAGGAGACAGGTCAAGGGAGTGTGCTTCGCCCCCCCCAAGAACGCCAAAACCAGGAGAAGACTGTGTTGTGTGTGGACAGCAGGGCTGCTCACTCAGGCGTAAGGCCGACTGACCGGAACGAGGCTCTGGGTAGCCAGACAGACAGCCGCACCGTCGGAGAAGAAATGCCGAGTGCCAAGCGCCAGGACAAGGCGCAGGCTTCGGCAGACGCCAAGCACGTACCTCAGGAGGTACCAGATGACGACGTTCATCCAGCCAGCAGCACTTCCCTCTGCGCTGCCTTGAGCCAGATTGCTGGCTACAAGATCGCGGGGAGTTGACCCACCGCCAAGAGTGTTCAAAGGCCACAATACCGTGACCGAGTCTGGTCCGTGCTGTGTTTTCTTACTGCTGTTTCCTTGTAGGGCCTGGGATCCCCATGCTGTGGCTGAGTCACAAATTTGCCTTCCGTGAAAATGTGGTTTTAAGGTAGAGGCCACAGCACTGAGCTGGTATTACATGATGACCCAACCCCAGCAGAATGGGTTTTGGGTGCACTTTTCCGGCCACAACAAATTCTACTTGTTCACAATTCTAACCAAGCAACTACACGTTTGTTGGGTGCCAAGACCAACTGCTGGTTGTGCTTCATCTCAGTTCACATGAATGTTCCTGAACTGAAAATGCCAATTCCCGTTTGAAGGCCAACCCAACTTGATAGGGATCTAGAGGCCAGGTTGACATGTTGCACTAAACCAAGATTGGCTTCACTATGTGTCATTGAAAAAAAGCAGTAACTGCATTATGGCTCAAGGCAATGAGAGAAAGGAACTGTAGATTTTCTTTTTTTAGCCCAGGGTAGGAGATCCGGACATTTTTGTATTGACAGGATGGCAGTCCGTGTCATTGTCAGCTAATGCAGTAAGGACCTCCTAGACTCACATTCCATCCCAGGTTCCAGCCACTCTAACTGGGGTGTGAAAATGAGTGCCCATTGCCTTAGCCCAATAAAACATGACCTCTGTTTAGGAGAAAAGTAAACTTCAGTATTGATTGGCCCTTCAACAGTCGCCTCATAATTACTATTATCTTGCTGGCTCCATCTTGTGAGTGATTTTGCAAAAATCTTGCAAACCATCTTCTTCACTTGCCCACTTGAAATTTGGGCCAAAGGATCAATGCTTTTTTTTCAATGGGTAATTTTATTTATATATTTATTGGAGAGGGAGATTAAGAGAGTCATTGAATTTGATTTTACTTGATCCTTAAGTTGATAAAACACTGGAGTCAGTGCAAGGAATGCTAAGGACTGCTTACCTGTCCTTGAGTTAGTTATAACTGAACTCGGTTGTAAATATATGAGACTTTTGGTTCAACATCCCTTTCATTCCCACAGTGTGGAGCAATCTGATCTTCTTACACTTTGCTAAATCCACATCTTCCTCATTGTTTCAAGAACACAATAACTGTATCATGTGTAAGTTGCAGCCTAGCTTAAGAGGTCTTCCTATGGTACCCCCAAGCCAGACTTGCGTGCCATGTACCTCCAGCCTCAATTTAGAACCATGGCAGTTTTGCTCCAAAACTAGGTTAATGATTGGCACTGAATGACTTACAAAAATGTGACTCTTTGGGAGTATCAGATTCAAGATCACAAAATGTGACTCATTCAGATTACAGCATGACTTCCTTGCATGTGCTTATCTCACCTGGATTTATGGCATGTCTCTATCCAAATCTCGAAGAAGGCAAATACAATGCCTTCCTTATCTAGCATCTTCTCAACGGCCTTCCACTGGTCACCAACGATGTTGTCATTTAGGATAATACTGACTTAGTTCTGGCTCGGACAAAATTTCCCCTGGGTGAAATGACTGTTTAGCTGCAGCTACTAGAGATTAAATCTGCAACCTTCAGGGATGTTGTACCCATGAACCTATACCCTCTTGCCCACACTCTTCCCTATTAAGGGCCTGTCAATTCCTCCCTCACACGTAACTTGGTATCTGGCTGACCAATATTCCAGTTAATGTATTCTGAAGATATGGTGGACATCTGTTAGACCTTTGAGAAGATACTTCCCATTCCTCAGCCAATGTACCAATGCCAATGAAGAGGAAAAAGACACATCCAGTAAGATATTGTTCAAAAGGGATTTGATAGCTCCCTTTCAGACTAACACAGTTTATAAAAAAGGCATGAGCTTTTGTGAGCTACAGCTGGTGCCTTCTAATGAAAATTGTTAGTCTGAAAAAGTACTACCAAATGCCTACAGATTTTTGACTACCATCGATTAACAGATCTTCCTCTGAAATGTCTACAATAAGTATTTATGTGATGCCAAGAAGCTGGTAATGGAGCATCTTCCAGATGTTTTGGCCTATAACTCCCACTATCAGATTGCGGATCATAAAACCTCCAAAACATGTTGGGGGGCTAACCCTTTCCTTGCTCCCTGAGTTGAAACAAGATGCAAGATTAGTGATAGCTGTATCAAAAAGAGGACAGCAAAGTAATATTCTCCCTCTCCTCCACTACTACCACATACTTTCTACCTCCAATTAAACAGAAAGAATCTCTGTCAAACATGTCTGTGAAGACTCTCACTCGTCCAGGGTAATTGCATCACAACAAAGTTTAAAAAACAGGCATCTGGACTG
>JANHZU010006139.1:52049-63926 GCA_032468055.1 Acrochordus granulatus | reverse complement strand
AAAAACACATAAAAACTGGCGAGTAGATAAATCAGGTACCACTTCAGTGGGAGCTGGCTGGCTTTGGCAGGAATGGGTGAGGTGGGAGGTGAGAGTCCAGTGACGAGAGTTGAGCAGCAAGTCAGAAGCAGTCTACCCTCCTGCCAGGGGTGGAGCAGGAACTGCAGAGATGCCCGGATGCAACATCACCAGCCAGCGGGTGGGGAGGATGTTAATTTACACAATTGTATAAATAATCTATGTAAGCTGCCAAGAGTCTTTGGAAATTGGCGGCATAGAAATGTGTAAAATAAATAAATACATACATACATACATACATACATACATACTAGGATGTTTTGGAAATTGTCCATCTTTCCTCCCTCCCTCCCTCCCTCCCCCCAGCTTCCTTTTTAAACCCAGATTGTGATGGTATACACAGCAGCACACATTGCCTGAACCCTGGAAATAGAAAGTTAAGTGACACACATTCTTTATTAATTGTGTATGTGCTTTCTTGTATCTGTGAGGGAGTCCAGATCAATTTTTTGTTTCAAGTTGCCCTGCCTCATTCAGGGAGTTTTATTTGGGAAGGGCAAACAATTTAATTTTCCACTTGTAACTTTCCTCTGTTTTCCCAAAGCTTCTACTGTCTTCTGTCATTTAAAAATCTAAAGGAATAAAGGAAGCATGTAAGAATCAAACATTTCATCTAGTCTGTCATTTTGTCTGTAAGAGTGGCCATTCCATGATGAGCACAAAAGTGTTCCTTCTCTTATGTCCCCAAGATCTAATCTGCATGAACACTGTTTTTCTGTATTACAGCTAATACCAATGAATCAAAACCTGTACTATTTTATAAAAATATTCTACATGTGGGGTCATAAATATTTTCCCTATGAGTCAAAATGTTTTAGGAGAAGATATGTTCGACAGAATTTTGAAAATAGCCATAAATCTGAATGAAAATAATATATGTCTGGATAGTTAAGCCACATGCCTTCTGTACCTCACCTGTATTGGTGGAGTGCTATGGGTTTCTTATATCTTCACTAATGTTGCTTTTGAGAATCGAGGAAACTTTGCTTGTCAAATAGGAAACACATTTTAAAATAGAAGTTTGATTTACAGCTTACCAAATTAGGTCCATGTAGGCTTTTAATTGATTCAATTACATTTGCAAGACATACCATTGTTGGAGTTTATACGTAGTTGGCAATTTACAAAAAAACTAAAAGAATTTACAAAGGTGCAGAATCCAACAATATATTATTCCATAAAACCTTTATCCACATCTTGCTTTTAATAGTCTACAAAAATATGACCAGGTATTCTAAGTGTTTCTTCCTTCCTACAAAGCATTTTATCCAAAATAAAAGAAATTCAGAAACAATCAGTTAGGTTTAGAATTTATTAGGTTTAGAAAGGACAATACAGGAAGGACAATACAGATAAAATAATGTGATACATATATATATATATATATTTGTATACATATAGCTATGCACCATTGAATACAACATTTGTATTCCTGAAACAGATATTTCACTTTCCTTTCTCATTAATTTACCAAATTCACCTTTCTTCTAATTAAATGCTACTTAACAAAATGTAATTAAAACATTTAAATTTAGCAGAAGATTAGAAAAGCAAAACTGGAGCAAACCAAGAGTCTTATCTTAATCAGCAGCATGTTCCTACAGTAACCTTGATTAGTTCACAAGCAGGATATGAACACAATGTCATCTTCTTATTCTTGCTCCTAAGCAACTAGTACTGAAAAATGCTCTGCCTTCAACTCTGATTATATAGCTATCCATTCATTACCTTATCCTCCATGAATTTGTCTAATTCCATTTTTAAATCTTTCCAAGTTAAAACACCATTTCCAGATCTTTGGGTCATGAAGTTTGTAGCATAACTATGCACTGCACAACGAAATACTTCCTTCTAGCTATGCCAAATGTCTCACCATTCAATTCAACTGTATCAGCCTGTATCCTAACTTTCTGTCTAAATTTTGTCACATTGAAGACATTTAGAACTGAACAATCCAGTCTAAGCCTCTACATAATGGACATGGATTCCAGTAAGAAATAATGCTGCTGATAGTGGAGGTTAAGAAGGTATGCTGGCAGATGGGAGATGCTGGAGGAATGTCATCCACGCCTTCATTTGAAGTAAGAGAGGTCTCTTCAAATATATATTTAGCTCTAGATCAAGACTCTATTAAGACTTATAGAGAACATTTGGAATTAAGTTATATTCCCATGTACATTCATTTTGAGAAAAGTCTAACTGGATTTTCTTCAATATACTCTGCTCATTACTATTTTGAGCTGATGAAGGATCTGATTCAGCATTTAATGATTTGAAAAGTATTATTATGGTTGTTGTAGAGAATTAATGAAGAATTCCTAAGGATGAAACATAAACCGTAGATTAGCCTTCCAGATTGTTCTTCCATTTCTCAATTAGTTATCAGATAGCTTCAACTGGCCATCATGAAATCAACCTGATTAAGAACAAAAAGACTGGAGGAAGGGTGCCCTCTTTTGAAAGGTATGTTAATTCCCAGAGATGCTGATGATTCCTTGACAGATAAGACACAGACTAGAGGAAGAACCACAAGGAACACTGGGGAATTTTGGAGATATGGTGCCAAAGAAAAATAAGGGTGTATATTTGCATTTGCCTAGACCTAAATGCACCAAGCTTCTTAATCAGCAATCGGTTGCAAAGTATGGTCAAAATTCCATCCACAACTCCCAATTCAGCATTTTTTAACTTGGAGAGGGCTTATCCATGGATTTTTCCTGATATAATTTCCTGGAAAGGGCAGGGCTGAAATGGAGTAAGAACATCAGAAAAAAGCATGGAAAGGAATCCTGTGAGCCATGTCAAGCCACAAATCAACACTGGGGCCAACAGATGATTAGGCATACTGGAGTCACATTCCACCTTAAATTATGCTTCAGTTCATCTCCATTAGGCCAGGCATCTGTCCTAATCAATTCCAGATAAGTGGAGAAAGTGGTCCCGAGTGCTCTCCTATCAACCCAATATTGCCAATAACCAAAGTCTACGGAAGTTACCTTCTAAAATGAAGTCACTAAGCTGCCTACAATAGAATTTTTTTTGTTCTTGAACAGCAAGACTGTGGGGAGGAGGCAGAACATAATTTTCTCATCTGAAAACAAGAATCGTAGGGACAGGAAGAACAGCCCACATTGTGCACTTACAAGTAGTGGAAGTTACTGATAGAAATGGCTGCCTTTGTCCCATCAAAAGACAGTGTTTTTTTACACTGAGCCTTGATTACATTTGAACTTATCTGTTTATTTATATACATAGATTTAAAGAATACCAGGTTCACAACAACTCCGGGCACTTTAAATTATAAAAAGCTAGAACAATGAAATAAAAGAACAGATGATGGGATATTGGAATACTTGATGTATTAATTAATATTCTGGTAAGTTTTATTTCTCCCTATTTTATAGTTATCAGAATCAGTACAGCATTTGGCAGAAGATCAAAGAGAATTGCCAGATACCTGAATGGATTTCGAGACTCCGGAGTTTGGTTTGATTTTATTTTCCACTAGAGCTGAGGTGGGCTATAGTTAAAAAAACTCACTTGGTGACAAGATTATGACTTTAAGTTAAAAAAAAGTCAAGTCCATTTTAACAAGATACATGTTATACAATTTTTATTTTTGTGCCTTCAAGTCACTGTGGGCTCCTGGAGACTACCTGGGCAGTTTTCTTGGCAAGGTTTTTCTGAAGGGGTTTCCATTACCTCTTTCCTAAGCTGAGAGAGACTGGCCCAGGTCACCCAGCTGGCTTTGTGCCATGGGAGGACTCCTGTTTTCTAACCTGATACCTTAACCATTAAGCCAAACCAATTCCCTTATCCTATACTAGATGTATTCTCTCTAATACAATATAGCAATCCTATATAGAGGAACCAGCACCATTCATCGAGTGCTCCAAATAATGAATTACCTCTTTATAAATATATTATGCTCGCTTTGACAAGGAAAAAGTTGCATACTTCCACCTTACTATACAACAGTCTTTAAATAAATATATTTAAAATTTGGTTACTAAGAGTATATACAAATCTATCCTATTAAAACATTTATTCATGTAGTGAAAAGGATTCTAAAAATAAAAATTCAGATGCCTAAGATGGGAACAAAACTGACCAATTTCATTCATTATAACAAAATTTGGAATTGGTACTCATTTTAGAAGAGAGACCAATATATATTATAGCAGTGAAAGTTTACAATCAAATTTAAATTATTTTTTCCTTTTTTTAAACCAGTAGATGTACATTTAAGACGTCTTTATGGAGAGAGGGAGAATGTTTCTGCTTTAATTTTTTTTTTCAAGCATTGCAGTTGGGGACCAATAGAAGAAATGGGTTGAGAGAATAAGCAGAGAAGAGTGACTGAAAATAAAATTTTGCACTATCTCATAAATATGAGATGTCCCTTGTAAAATTTTAAACTTGTAAAAAGTTTTAACTTAGCAGAAAGCTACTTTATCCCTATAAAAAAACAACTATTGTAATTTTTTTTCCTGTCACGCTGTAGAGAATCAAGATGACCTTGGAGAAGGCACACCTTAATTAGCAAACATGAATGAAACCCAGAGAGGAAGATGCTTTCAAGATTCTACTACTATAGCCCACATCAATCAAATAGCATTCCAGTATTTTTTGCGGCATCTGTTTCCTGACCTGGTCTACCTCAAAAGGCTAACATCAGTCCTGAAAGCTCAGTGGTGTTTTTCTCTTCCTTTCCTCATATACCAAAGAAAGTGAACACAGAGTCAGTTTCAGTTTCTTTCTGATGTTTTATTTATTTCTGGGGTTTCATTCATGTTTTACTGACTGCTACATTCCTTCTCTGAGGTCATCTCTGTGATTGAATACGTGTACATATTTCTAGACCAATCTTTGACTTTGTATAAATAACTCCTTCTTTTAATAATGTTGCGATTCGCACCCATACAAATACACCACACATGTGTGCACACTCTACTGCTTCAGCTACCATTACCCAGTATTTAGGAGTGAAGCTCTTTGGAATCATATACTACATCTCTCGTTGCAGCAACATATAGGAGGAGGCGACTATGTTGTGGGGATTTCTATGAGATCACGGTGAGTTCTGACAGAAAGTTCTCCAACAAGGGATTCCAGATCCAAAGAAAAAAACTATATAGCATCCATTTTGCATGTCTTCTCAGGTAGGGTTGAAAAAGAATCCTGCTACTGAACCAAGGTAGACAATCTGGGCTAGTGTTAATACTATTTCCCATATTTTTATCTGGGACTAGGTGTGTCTGAACTTTATAGTCCTCTTCAGGCATAACAAGGTTTGGAAGTTGTGAGAAACCATTAAATCAGAAAACATTAGCACAATCACTGAAAGGCTGATTTTGCTGTTGTTTTATTCTGGGCAACAGAAGCTCATTTCTACCAGATGTGACACCTGCCTTATGGAACATTCTCTCTCTCTTGGAAGTCAGGTTGGTTCCATCCCTATTAATATTCCAGAAGTTCCTCAAGACCTGGTTTGGGGTGCAAGGGTACCAGTGATATTCTAAAATGGCTCCCCTATCATGGCTGATATTATAACTCTTCCTTTATATTTTAACATTTAATAATTTACTTTTATATAATAATTATTATTATTGTTTTCATATTGTTTTATTTGACTATGGTACACAGTATAATTAAATTTGGCAAATAAAATAGACAAATAAAAAAATCAAGGTGGCTGCTACAATCATGCAATCAAAACCTGCCTCACAGTGGGACTTCAATTCTATGTTTGTGGCTGCCATCTTGACTTTTTTGATTCCCTCCTTGCAGATATCTGTACTTTTTGTTCAGAGAACATTTTTCTCAAGCTCAGGATTTCAGCTTTTTCCTAATATTAAGCATGGCATATGGATAGCTGCTGTTTTGTTGGTTCCAATGAATAAGAAATCTTATTTGAAAGTAGAGTACAAATGGAGTTTGGGGAATTATTTTCCTATCTATAAATTAGAATTTTTATACCCCAGAAACTGCAATCTCTTCATCTAAAAATGATAGCTACTTTTTCAATAAACTATGGATCCCTTATTAAGAAAATATTTTTTAAAAAAATTCAACACTTCTACAAATCACTTTAGCTAGTGTGTGAACCAAGTCCAAGTAGAGTCTATCTTATAAATATCTTTTGGCTTTATCAGACCAGTTTAACAATCGTGATTTCTACCCAATTTTGGAGAGTGTATTTTAGTGTCAACGTTGTAGTTTAAGCATTGGAAAGCACTGGAGCAAGGAATAACTGCTATATCAATTTGATCCTATTCACTGCTACTGCAATGTCACCATAAGAGCCTGCAACAGATTAAATAGTCCAAATAAAGCAGGTGGTCTGAGGGGCATCATTAATTATACAAAAGATGCATCTCATGTCTATCCTGGCTAGTTGCTGCCTTAGTCTTTGATCCAGAACTGTAGGTAAAAATTTCAGCAGAATCCATACAAAGATACATTGGCAATGTCCTAAAAACAGTAATGACATAAGCAGTGTTTGCCTTTTCCCTTTTTGAAACAGGGCCAGTTAAACCAGGGTAGCACTTGGCTCACAAATTATCTGCACAAATGATAGAAAAAGCTGCTGAAATTACACAAATCTGACTCAGTTCACAAACAATAATGAATAGCTTTTTCCATTCAAAAAGTACATCAGTAAAGAATTCTTTAATGTTAACTCATTTTCTCATTCAGTTAATGAAAGGCTGGTTCATTTGAATTTGCACAGAAAAAGAGATAAGGGATAAGTAAAGGTCCCTGCTGTGCAACACAAAAAGGCAGTCCTAAATTCTCCATTTTGTCCAGATTTAAAAGTTAAAGTTGCATTTCTATACAAAAAAAGATACAAAGTTACAAGGTGATATTATATTACATCTATTATCCATAATATCACAGTGCTAGTTTTAAATGGCTAAAACAAAAGAGGTGTAATTGATTTAATATAATCTATAGCAAACAAACCCTGTGTCTTGATACCAAAACCAGATAGCTCTTTTATCTTTAAAAGGCAATTACACTTAAAAGTGCTAATTGCAACTGATATATATTTTTTTGTTTTTATGAGTGGTTTTGTTTCCATTTTTCCTTATGGCATTAATAAAAGGAACCAGGAAGAACTACCTAATGTGCTCCATTTTTCCTCAAAGGAAATTTAAGTTGTTTGAATCCCAGACTGAAAAGAAGCCGTTCTAAAGCCCCTATTTGTCGTGCCATGTACTAACCTAATAAGGAACTAAAATTAAAACCTTCTACGGTTTTAAAATAGAGCATGTTGACAAGCCTTTGGAATGTGCCAGCTTTCCAATTAGTGTCCCACCAAAGCTTCAGTTTGTTGAATGAAGTTCCTTAGTCATCCTCAATTCTGCTTTCACTGGATTTTGTATTGTCTCCCATGTCTTGATGTGGTGAAGCACCTGGAGAGAAACAATTGTCTTTGTGTTAATTTTCGTATGTCCACATAATGTTTTACTCAAAACTCACAGACTACTTCTCCCTTTTCCACCTCAAAAATTATGATTAACCTATCTATGGTTTGTTAAAGTGAATTGGCAAGGAACATAATACTTGAAGTTACTTTTACTTAGGGATACGATGCATTTTGAAAACTGAAGTTTTTCATGGGTGAAGCTGGAGGAGGAAAGGGTACACAATCTCAGAGGAGGCTAGGGTTATCTCTATCGTGGTCCTTTCAAAAGAACAGGTAGCCTCATGGCCAAATGTTTGACCTGTAACTCATGTAATCCCTTGCCATTCAACATTAACTAGCTTGTCTAGTGGGATTTGAAGACCAGGTCTGCCTATGCTCGACATATAAGGACACTCCAACAGAGTTTCAGCAAAGGAATAAGTCTATACTTTTCTATCATGGATAGAGCATAGAATGGTAAGCTGGTATAGGTGGACACAATCTTTTGAAGATGATATATCTCCTCAAAACATTTGTTTAAAATGTTCATACTTTCAAGATCCACCTGTTGCTGAGCACAAGATCTCTGAGCAGCGAGAGCCTTCTTGTCTTCTGTCAATTTCAGATCATCTGGTGGCCAACGAAGTTCTCCACTTTCAACGTCCCCCATCTCAGATGGCTCTACTACAATGGATGGCAATCTCTTTGATAGTTTTGGATACTTTTCATGGGCATCTGGAAAAGCCTATAATGACAATAAAGTATTTAATTTCCTTCAATCATCATGACACGTTAAAAAAAACTATAAAGACAAATGGATGTTTACTGTTTCAATTTTTTGAAATAGTATTAAATATTATAAAAAGGAAAAATTACCAAATCCTATAGCAACAATTAATATAGTCTTGCAACACTAAACTTTCATAAACCAGGAGACCTGGTTATAAGCTAAACACATTCTAGAGGAAATGGATATGTCCATATTACAAACTAGTTATTTTATTATTGATGACATACTGGTGACTATCAATTCTTCATTGGTACTAATCGGGGGATAGCTATGCCGTTCATAATCTGCTCTGGATTTCTTTTAAACTTGTATTTTTCATTTTATGCATATCAGACAAAAGAAATGGCTGCTGAAAAAAAATTCTTACGATAGAGTTTATCTCAATTTGTCTACAAACTTCACATTAAAATTGTCTTAACTACTCCGAACCTTAAAAAGGTAAAGGTAAAGGTTTCCCCTTTCAGTCATGTCTGACTCTAGGGGGTGGTGCTCATCTCTGTTTCATAGCCAAGGGAGCCAAAGACATTTCTGTGATCATGTGGCTGGCATGATTATACGTCAAGGTACACAGAAAGCTGTTACCTTCCCACCAATTTAGGCAGACCTATTTATCTACTTGCATTTTGCATGCTTTTGAACTGCTAGGTTGGCAGGAACTGGGGTGAATAATGGGAGCTCACCCCTTTATTGGCACCTGGGTCTCAAAGTCGGGCGGCTGACCTTCCAGCTGACAAGGCTAGTATCATAGCCACTAGGCCACCACCCTCCCACTCTGAACCTAAGAACTGATTAAAGACAATCCATGTTTTGATGGTGAATTCAAATAAAACGTTTTCTGAATTCAGATATAAAATCAAGAAACACTTCTTCATTTTTACCCAGGAAAAAACATGCTAGAATACCTGAAACTGACAGAAGGTAGACAGTTATATAGATTTCTTGCTATTATTCTAAAAAAAATAGGAAGTTTGCTCACTGCTTCCCACTGTAGCCTATTAGCTCAAAGAGTTGCCAATCTGATAAGGTTCCATCCGAGACAACAGAAAGAAGAAATAATATCGTATTTGTCCTGACAAACTAAGATTTTACCTCCAACCTTTTATGCTTTATTGACACTGCTATAAATATATCTCAGTAGAGCAACAGACAATGGTAATTTACTGTAACATACTGTTATTTATGTTGTATCATTTTGATCGGTAATATTTGTGCAATACAAATGTCCAGTATTTATTTAATCATCTGGCATAAATGCAGTTGACAGCCTCAACTTAAAGCATGACAATTGTTATGAGAACAAAGAGAGCTATTATAATGCAAAAAGCAAAGAGCATGGCTACTTTAGAACAGAATGAGATTTTAATACAAGGTTCATCAGATCAACTTTCATATAAATAGTTCCAGATTTGGTTTTAGGCTCTTTATATGGAAGATTTCAAAGCTAGATGCCAGACAGAGAAAGAAATAGAATCAATTCCCAATCAGAACAGACTCCACAAATACTTTATAGTAGAGGATAGAAGCACAGCTTCTAGATACGCATGGGTTTTCAATTTCAAAAGCCTTAAGAAGTGATTAGCTGATATTTATTTATTAATCATATTTCTATGCCGCCAATTTCTGAAGACTCTTGGTGGCTTACATGGGTTAGTGATTATACATTTTTCTTTTATTTTACCCCCCCTCAGCTGGCCAGCGATGTTCATTTCCAGGGTGTCCTCCGAGACTCCTGCTCCGCCCCTGAGACAGGGGAAATTTTTCCCTCCGAAGGAAGTCCCCATTAATCTACTTGCAATTCACGTGCTTTCGAACTGCTGGGTAGGCAGGAGCTGAGGCAAGTGACGGGTGCTCACCCCGTCACGCGGAGCTTGCGGATCGAACCTGCCAGAGTGTTGGCCATTTCTGGATGACATTTCTGGCGGCACTAATCCACTGCGCCACCGTATCCCTAGTAACAGCAAGTTGTCCATTCCCTACCATGGATTAAGGTTTTAAAATATACTTTTTTAAAAAAATAAAATTATTCTACTTAAATATAAAATAAAATTAACCCATATAGTGAATTCTGAGGCATTTTATTTCAGCATTGGGATAGTGAACCTGTGGCTCTCCAGATGTTGCTGAATTATATCAGCATTCCAAATTCATAGCTCAACCCAACTCAGCTAGCACTGAGAAGTGGTAGGAATTATTATATAAAATAGGAAAGAGATCTGTACGAACCCTTGAAATAACCACAGAAGGAAGGACAAATGACAAAACAGATGTCACAGCGTTACAATGCAAACTCTGCCCTTTGAATTGCAACAGTACCTGCAAACACCTAAGAAGTCAGTTGGCTGATTTTTAAAATAAGAACAGACGTGTCATCATTTGGATATCATCATGGCCAGCTATGAATATCTCTGCCTGAAGACATGCTATTGGTCAGTATAACCTTGAGCAATTCAATTTGTAGTAAGTAGTATAAAGCAGACCAATTCTAAGCTAGTACTTGCTAATAAGTGCAGATTCTGGGGGATGTAATTTAATTTAGACAAAATTAACTCAATAAGTAGTATGAGTAGGACCAATGACATTTCATATTATCACAAAGACATCAGGAAATAGATCCCTAGCCCTAGGGTCTTCAAATTGTTCAGTCCACTGAATATCACTGCCTACTTTTGTTTCTGTTTCTTATTGTCATCCTGATTTGTTAATCTAGAGTGTGTATGCTGATCCACCAGAGACAGAGATTGCCTCATTCATTGCATTTGAAAAATCATCAAGCACTTTTTAGAGTCGTGCCAGTGTCAATATATAGAGTCTAACCACCTGTTTCAAAGCAATGACTGAGATTCCTAAACACACAGCTATAAAATACATTTCCATACTTCCAGAAAATAGAATATATCACATCATAAAAGGATTATTTTTAATAGGAATGCATACAAAATATGTAAAATGAGGAAAAATTAACGGAAAAAATGCATTTTAAGGATGAAAAGTACATGGTAAGAAAGCCTTTAAAAAGGTAAAGTTTTCCCCTTTCGGTCATGTCTGACTCAAGGGGTGGTGCTCATCTGTTTCCTAGCTGAAGAGCCAGTGTTTGTTTGAAGATGCTTCATGATCATGTGGCTGGCATGATTATATGCTGAGGTGCAAGGACGCTGTTACCTTCCCACCAATTTAGGTGGTATCTATTTATCTACTTGCATTTTTATATGCTTTTGAATTGCTAGGTTGGCAGGAGCTAGATATGTGGAGGCTCTTGGTTCCTGAACTCAAGCCGCCAGCCTTCTGGTTGACAAGCCCAGCATCTTAACTGCTTGCGCCACTGAGTACCCTCAAGAAACCCTTAGACAAAAATAAAAATATTAACAAAATTGTACAGGGAAATAGGTATGGATTTCCATAGACTTTTTTGCCAAGTTTACCAACTAATGGAGAAAATAATTTAGGATGGGGAAAATGATAAATTGAGTAAAACTAAAGTATGCAGATGAATCTACTGTTTTCTTTTAAGAACTGCATGAGACCTCTATGGTGTCAAGTGCTTAGTGAGAAAAGTTGTAAAGATAATACATCTGTCTATGTAGATATCACATTGTTGGAA
>JANHZU010006139.1:23736-37628 GCA_032468055.1 Acrochordus granulatus | reverse complement strand
TTGATCAGGCTCAAATTATCCTAAGTCAGACACTTTATATGAAGACCTAGCTTCCTAGAGAAGGCTCTAATACTGGGAAAGCTGGAAGGAAAAAGAAGAGGATAACCATGAGCAGGGTAGACTGAGTTACAATGGCAATGAGTTCACTGTTGGAAGATTTGAAAGTCCAGGTTAGGGATAGATCGTCATGGAGAAAATCTGTGTGCTCACTAGGAATCAAAAATGGCTTGATGGCACATAGTGAATCAAACTAATGTTTGTCATTAATTTAAATAATAGAAGACTATGTATAATTCTAGAATCAACCCATCAGGTTGGATTAGAATTGAGTGAGATAATTAATCATCCCATAAGCAGAAGAGAAGAAAATTTTCTGGTGACTACCTGTTCCCTATGTGTCATCTTACACCCTCTGAAAATCTCTTCTGGATATTTGGGAGATCTATAACAGATCCCAGAATTACCAGTTCCATACTTATCTAAATGTGTCAACTACTATTCTCATAATTTCAGGCAATGGCAGTTAAAAATTTGAGAAATTCAGCATATCTGGAGAGCAGGATGAATGCCTTTTCTAGATCATGTAAGAAACTCCTGATTTCACTATTCAAAACACCAATATTCAGTGTACGTTGGACTTAAAGAACTTAACCTTCTTTAATGCTATATCCTTTTTCAGATATTAGAGTAAAATCACATCCACAAGAATACATAATACACTTGATCAATGCAGATTCTAATGGAATTGTTATTTCACATGGTTGGAAAACTGTACTTCTGTCAATGCAGCTTTTACCTTTTTAGCAGCCACATCACACTACACACTCAACTTATATTCAATTTATAATCAACTATGACTTCAAGCTATATCTCAGTTGTACTATTTCCAAGCCATGTATTTTCCACCTTATACCTTAATTTCTGATTCCTAAGATGGAAACTTTATCTTTATTAATTTTAATTTTGTTATTCTTTCAAACTCATTTTGAACACTTCCTTCTTTTAATATATCTTTGTTAGCCGCCAAGAGTCTTCGGATTTCGGCAGCATAGAAATTTAATAAATAAATATTAGCTGTCATATCCAGTTTTATATCACCTGCAGTTTTGACAATTCCCCTCCACCTCTTTATCCAACTAAGCAAAAATGGTGAAGAGGAATGGTCTAGGATTGAAATCTATGAAAGTCTACTTGATAACTTTCTCCAATTTGATGAACTTTCAATGAGCAGAGTTTTTAAATTAGCTATGGATCCATCTAATAGAGTTTATCTAGTTCTTTCTTAATTTGCTGATTAGAATGCCATAGAAAATTTTGACAAATACTTTGCTGCAGTTAAGATATATTATACTCATAGCATTCCCTCAATCTACTAAGGACATTACTCAACCAAAAAAATAAAATAAAATTAGTATGGTAAAACTTGTTCTCAATAACCTAATGATGACCTTTACTAATTACTTATTTTTCTTAAGTTGCTTATAGAGTTATCTCATTCCAAGTATTGATATGAGTGACAATTTTAAGATCTGTGGACTTTAACTCTTCAAAATAAAGAATTCTGGGTGTTGAAGTTAATACATCTTAAGGTTGCCAAGGTTGGACATTCCTGCTATAGACCATAGGTTAAGTTGACTAATAATAATAAGATCTGTAGTCCAAAACTGATCACAGTCCAAAGTTAAGAAATGCTCAGTTATGCAAATTCCACCAAAACAAACATTATATTTGATTTGGGTCCAATATGACTAATACCAGATGAGAGTAAAAATTTTAAAGGAACCAAGTGATAAGAACTGCCAACCTAACAGTTCAAAAGCATGTAAAAATACAAGTAGATAAATAGACATCACCTCAGTGCGAAAGTAACAATATCTGTGCACCTTGTTGTATAGTCATACTGGCCACGGAAGCATCTTTGGACGAACACTGGCTCTTCAGCTTGGAAACAGAGATGAGTACCCCCTAGAGTTAGCCATGACTGGCAGGGGAAAACTTTACCTTTTACTCACAGTTGTGTTAATATGCACATTTCCAGTTCTTGAGTCAACATAAACCTAAATAATTTGTGTTGCCCCAACAGCAGAAATTTGTTCTTTTTGTCTAAAGGAGCTTCTGATATGAAAAGAAAGGGGGAACATCATTCGTATGAACTTGCATTATATTTTCCATATTTTAAGAGCAACGTATTAATTGTTCATGTCTGCACATGCTTAACTTTTACCAATGTAATGGCTAGATTGAGATATGCTATGCTTGGCTAATATTCATCTTAAAGTGCATTCGAGTTTTACGAAAACTCTGTTTTGTTACATTTTTGGATTATGCTAACAAGGTCAGTAACACTGTTAATTTTGTTGTATGAATGTAGCCACTGAGTGCCATCCTTATGTAGCTGAAATATTATCATTACTGTATAGCATAGAGGGCAGGGGACAAAGATAAAATAAAAAGACAGAAAGAATCTCCATGTGAACTAAGCATACCTGGTGGGCTAGAACACTTAGTGCCTGTTGGCCTGGGGGAAATGGAATTGAGTTTCTTGGAATAGGGTATGATAGGATGATCAGCTGCAAAAATGCCAAGGCTCTCATATCTCTAGCAGCTGTGGAACAGAGCAAATTTCAAGCTTGTTACCTTGTCATGATACAGCTAAATCACTGAATCCAATTGCCTGGCTAGGTGTTTGTTTTCTATAAACATTATAAATCTTTCTTCCACACATTATTTATATTCAGAGGAACTAGTCCGACATTATCATATAGTATTCTCTTCAGCACTATTATGAAGTCTATGCTGGTCTATCCCTTCATAAACCTTTCTCTGTGCTAGGATTGTGCTGCATTTTTCAAGAGCTATGGGAGCTGATGGCAGGGCTAATCCTAGCATCTCCATCTTCCTTCCCATTTTTGGACAGAGCTGCAGATTTGAATGTTCTCAATTCACCAAGCAGGAATGTATGCTAACTGTTCTTTACTGAGCAACCACAACCAAATGGCTGTGCATGGTTTCCCCTAACAGAAGGATGTGTGGGCAAATCTTACAGAACACGAACAAGATCAGACAATTATCAAGACTGGAGAACAGAATACATGAGAGATTCCAACATATCTGTCTCCCTCCCTCTCAGGAATATTTCCCCAAAGAATGTTAATTTCATCTGGTGCAATGACACAGAGAAATAATTTATAGCATAATTAATTTGTTTTATTTATACTCTGCCTTTCAGCTCTCAAGGCACTTAACAAAATTTGAAAAGCAAAATCTGAATAAAAAGTTTAAAAATAGAGATTAAAATTAATACTAAAATAGGCACAAAATTAATAATAAAAAGGCTGGTAAAAGAGATGAAGCTTTACACATTTTCTGTAAGAGCATATTAAATGCATTACTTACCAATTAGTATGTATGTTTATCTTGAAGTATATGTATGCTTGTCCTGGAAATTAAATTAATATATTGACTCTTAAGAAAGTATTAGATTAGAAATTATAGATTTCTATAAATGCCATCTTATGTATTTAATGCCATCTTATGTATCTATTCTGAAGTAAACATCATTGTTTCTACTGGAGCTTTTATTCCATACTATAATGGAATACGGGATTACAAATCTCAATTTTATAACAAGAGATCCCCAAATAAATGCTAGGAAAATTCTGATGCATTTGATTTGTAATAATTTTTTAACTAAGAAAAATGATGAGATTACTTGAAATAATCCATACTTAAGTGGCCAATGGCAATTTTTTAAACAGATTCAGCAAATTAAAGGCCAGTTAGCTCTATGCTTGTTCCAGATAGATTGGTGATGGATGTTTCTAAATGTTCTCATTTTTTTCTGATGAATAATTAAGTTATTTTCTGTAAATTAAGTCCTTCCTCATTAATCCATGGATTGGCAAGAAAGCACATGCATCCTCCTTTGGAAATAATTTTTTTGGGCATTTCAAAGGCTATTAACAGTCTCTCTTTAAGAACTCTTAGGAATACAGAACATCTGTAGAATATTGGAAAAAGTATTTTACATTTTGGTAACTAGCACTATAAAAAAGAGAGTAAGAATAAGTAGTAAAATGTTTCCCTGCCAGTCATGACCGACTCTTGGGTACGGTGCTCATCTTCATTTCCAAGCTGGAGAGTCAGTGTTTGTCCGAGGATGCTTGCATGGTCATATGGCCAGCATGACTAGATGCCAAAGGTGCATGGACACTTTTACCTTTCCCGCTGAAGTAGGTGGTACCCGTTTATCTACTTACATGTGCATGCTTTTGAACTGCTAGGTTGGCAAAAGCTAAGGAGGGCAACAGAAGCTCACCCTGCTGCAAGACAACACTGGGTGCTTTGGAGCACACAAGCTATCACCAGCTTTGTTTTTGGTGCCTTCTAGTCAGTGTAGACTCCTGGTGCCTATCTGGACAAGTCCCTGCACTTTTCGTAGCAATAGTTCAAAAGTGGTTTGCCATTGCCTCCTTTGAGGGTCTCCCAGCTGGCTTTGTATCTAAAATGGAACCAGAACCCATGGTATCCCAGGTTCTAGTTTTATGCCTTAACCACTATACAAATCCATCTCTCTACTACCTATCTATAACTCTTTAAATTAGCTGTGAGTTTTTCTGGAATCATATGGCAGCTACAAAGGGCAGCTCCACAATCCCAGGAAGTCTTGTTTATTTTGCAAGCAAGTGCCATGTTCATGTTCCCATGTATTCCAAAGCACCATTTCTGCACAAACCTAATAATTACAAACTTATTGCAACTGAAGTTTGTAGGCTCCAAAGAAATCATTACTTCAATACATCAGGACTAATGTTCTTTAACTTGTAAATGTTTGAGCCAAAAAGAGTGGGAGGGATGAGGATACTTGCTTTCACTGTTGCTAGATATTTATTATTTTCTTTTCCAAAAGAGCCTGGCTAGCAGTGAGTGCAAAAATAGCCCAGTATTTTTACATACTAAATTATTAAGTCTATTATGCCAAAAAATTTATTTTAATAAAAAATTTTTAAATAATTTAAAAAATTTATTTTAAATTATTAAGTCTATTATGACAAAAAACAACAACAACAAAGTTTCTAAGTTTGATCATTAAACTGGGAAGGTAGGCATTTGACATATGTGATTCAAGAGAAGCAAGTATAAAAATATTTATTTAAATAATTTATATAGCTACAGTACTTATAATTCTGGGTGAGTCATGCAATTAAAATACCAACAAAACTAATAAACAAATGCAAATAAACAACCAAAACAAAACTGCTAAAACCTAATAAAAACTATACAGACAGTCCTCACTTAATGACCCTAATTGGATCTGGAATCTCCATTACTAA
Organism: Acrochordus granulatus; assembly: GCA_032468055.1. NCBI lineage: Eukaryota > Metazoa > Chordata > Lepidosauria > Squamata > Acrochordidae > Acrochordus > Acrochordus granulatus. The sequence goes on along the minus strand of JANHZU010006139.1, from coordinate 32,295 downwards.
GCAAACTGGTAATTTATAAAACATCACATGACCATACCACTTAGCAATGGTTCTTTATTGAGCAATTTATTTATTGGTTGTAGTTATTAAGAGATGGGACCCATAAGTCACTTTTGCCAGACATGATGGATGGGTAGATGCAACCAGAGAGACAGGGCCCTCAAATAATCTGTCTCCATGCCATGTAGGCTTTATAGGTCATTACCAGCCCCTTGAATTAAACCTGGAAATACACATGCACTGAACAAGGAGTGCATATAACTGGCTGTGCTACTGTATGATTCATCAGTTGCAGCTTCTTGATGTTCTTCAAGGGTAGCCTCATGTACAGCGTATTAGAATAATCCATGTGGGAAGTGACAGAGCATGAGTGACTTACAAACTTTCTATAGAGAAACAGATGCAACAGGTACACAACCTGAAGTTGTGCAATGGCCCTTCTAGCAGCAACTGCTATCTGCTATCCAAGCAGGATTCATAAGCCCAAAATGACCCTCAGTTTGTACACAGGTTCTATTGGTGGCCATGCAACCTACCCAGCTCCAAAGATGATAAATTCCTACAACTGGAAGGCCCCAAAATCTAAAACCACTCAATCTTGCTAGGATTGAGCTGAAGCCTATTGGAAGTAAAAAAATCCTTACCTTCACACATAAACTAAAACGGTCTAATTGTGATCCAGTGGTTAAGTGCTGAATTAAGCGTGGGAAATCCTTGAGTTCTACTACTGCTTTAGGCACAGAAGTCAGCTGGAGATTTTGGGCCAGTTGCTATCTCTCAACATTAGAAAAAAGAAAATGACAAACCCCTTCTGAAAATCTTGACATGAAATTTGCAAGGAATTGTACATATATTTGCCAGGGGTCAAGACTGACTTGAAGGCAAAAACAAAACCAAACCAAACCACAGTAGTGATATCAATATATCAAGAGCTAATCATGATTTTGTTATAGTGGCCCTTTATGGATATTTTTATTGTATTTTACTATGTTTTAGCCATGGTGAGGCATGAAGACTTGATCATATACAAACTAAATGAATGAATGAATGAATGAATGGGATTGCTCAACAACAATGGTGATCCATTCTGCAGGTACTGAAAAAAGGCAAAAATTAGATTAAGAATCATTAGGAAATGAATAAAAAATTAAAGCTACATTATAGTCTTAGATAAATCTAGGAAGCAATCACACCTGGAGGACTGTTCTACTGAGTGCATATTAAAGGGGATATTATAGATAGAACTGGAAAGGTGCAGCAAATGATAGCTAGAAAGATAAAAGAACTAGAACAACTCTCTTGTCAGAAAATGTTAGAAACTTTAGGGATTTTTAATCTTTAAACAAAGCAAATAATGGAATATGTAATAGAAGTCTATCAAATTTACTGCATATGGAGAAAGTTGGCAAGGAACAGTTTTTCTAGTTCTCTCACAGTATTATAAACCTAGAACCAACTCATGAATTTGAACGGGGGAAATCTGGATGGAAAAAAAAGTACTGAAATGCTTCCACAAGCTGTAGTTGTGCAGGAGACATCCATGAAGGATGTAATACATCTTATTAATGATTTGAATGTTTGCATGCAAAACATTGAGATGTGAGGGTATATTGTTTCTTTCACAAATTAGTCTTGCCAGTCAGAAAGTGGTTTGGGATACTCCAAATACTACCTGTTCTTGTCTGACACTCTGTGAACTACGTTCAGAGATAGGCAACCTGTCCTTGGAATATCTAAACTGGCACATTGCAGGGAATGTGGGAATTTGCACTTCGCTTTCACTTTCTACAATGGCAATAGCTACACACAGTATCACAAGTAGCTGCCCTCTCTTTATCAATTGTTGAGGACTGTAGGCAAGAAGGCACTATCACATTCATGCCATCATTTGCATCATGAGCAGCAAAACGTGGTAGGCCTGATCCAATAAGGCTCTGATACTGTTCTCATGCTCTTAAAGTGGCTAAACTACTGGGTCAGTTAGGAAAGCTGAAAAAGAAATCTGAAAAGACAGTTCAGAAAAGACTAGGCTGCTCTCTTTACTAAAAGTCATTCTGCATTTGGATCAGATCAGTATGTACCATGTCACATTGACATAGGGAGCTCTCACATTTTTTTTTTATTTCACATCACGGTGACAGTGTTGATATATGTGTATTCTGAAATGCAATTCAATATGGAGAAACATTTTGAGTAGCCTGACAAATAATGACCAAAGTGGAATGATGCTTTTAGCACTGACAAAAAGAAAACTAATATGAAGAGTAGAATTAACTGAACTCTTAACATGCAGCAAGGGAGACAGATGGATTACAGTGCAATCCACTGAAATGTATGGCATATTTCTCACTCAGTGCAGTTTGCTGTGAACTGCACCCACCAAATTAGAATCAATGATCTCTTAAACTCCCAAAAGGCTCTGTGTTCCAGTAAATTTTTGCCTGCAGAATGGGCATTATTTTTATCCATTACCCCTTCTTCCTGGAGCAGCCCACCTCATCTTCTTATGAAGAGATTCCAGATGTATACCTGTGCAGAGGAATGGGAAATCAACAAAATACACTTCCCTTCTAGTTCAAGAGGTAAACTTCTTGCTGGATCAAAATGTCTTTCATCCACATCCCATAGGAACAATTTTAATATTCCACTGTCTGATCTGTGAAGCTTACTTCAAAGTATGTGTATTTCAGATTGTAGAATTAGCACCATTAACAGAATTTACAGAAGTGACTTGTTACAACTACTGTCTTAAAAGAAGAAATTTAAAATCCTATCAAATAGAAATTAAAACTCAGTTTCTAGAGCAATTAAAAGTTGCCACACTCTGAAACCACAGGAAGTGCAATGCAGCACATTTACAGTGGGGAAAGGGAAGGAAATAGTTACAGAAAGAAAATATGCAAACACTTTGTTTTTATTTTAAGACAGAGAGCACAAACTATCATTAAGAGTTTGCAACTTGGCACACAGTATTAATGATAAGATTGAAAATCATCCTGCTCTTTGTTTGGCATGGGGAATGCTGGAAGGCAAGAAACATTGATAACTATAAAAATGGTATTTTGTTTTTATTTAAGAGGAAATATGGAAGGCCTGATGTTCATTAGGGGCACAGATGACAGAGGATGTTTAATTGCTTCTTGCTTAGGCTCAACCCCCACCCCTTTAACAATCAGCAGCCCTATGCAAATTCATGGAAATAATGAAGCCCTCATTTATGAGTCATCTCATTACGGATAATGCTCAGAATAATGGTTGTTTCAGCTGATTGTCGATTACCTTTTCCAGCCATACTTCTCATAATTACCCATACCAAACTGAATAATCTTACTGCTATGTCCACAGAAGTTTCGTATACAGAGATGCAATCCCCCATGAAGATACTTACATGATGTAACTAAACTTAATGATTCATGCACTGTGCATAGCCTGCACGAAACAGAAATACTTTTGAGCACCAACGGATTGTTCTTCTTACCAGTTAACCCTGTCAATGGATGATTTGTAAGAACTGTGATGTCTCAGTGAAGGCAACATTTTTACTTTTCCAGATTAAAATGTATGTAGTTATCCCAAGTTATGGCAAGCCACAGTCAACTATATTTGCTTAAGAGCCTTCCATAGATACAGTCCTAATACCATGAGGTCTACTGAATAACACAGAACCAAATCTTATGCAAAGAAGCCTCACTAGTTGCTAAGGCAACAGGACAAAGTTTTTATCTATCATTTAGGGAAATGGCACTGAAGTTCATATCTTCCCCCGAAATCACAGTAAAGGCATTTTTCTCTTAATTTCTTTAAAGCATTTGCTTACTACTCTTCATTACAGATATTGTGTGTTTAAAAATTCCTCTTATCTATATATTGTCAGTATCAGGACGCATAGTAACTTAGAGTACAAGTATAAAATAGAGGAAAAAGACAATAAAAGCATAATAAAAGATAAAATCGTCACCCTCATTTCATTTCCTAAGATAGGATTCAGTAGAATAACCTAGGTAACAAACACAAGAATCCCTCTAAATCGCTAAAGAAGTTTTGAAACAAGGTCAGATTTGTATAGGAAAAATCAATCTGCAGTGTTTAAAAACTGAAAATAGTCTTCTTGCTCAAAGGCCACTTTATCCTTCATGGAGGCAGGGATAGCTGGAGAAGGCAACATGTATTTAAAAATCAGCAAATTGGTTTTGCGGTTAAGCCTCCTGGAAGCAGGTGGATCCCAAGCTGTGCGGAGCTTTGAAAGTCAGAAGGAGGCGACACAAATTGGGTCTATTCAAGATGCAATCCTATAGCCTTTTATTTAAACCTAAGTCTCCTTATCTCCTTCGGTTCCCACCACAAGTGGCTTTTGGAAAATCAGATTTACTGGGTTGCTGATTCTTCTGATAATTCTCCTGCGAGATAACAGCTAATCTGAATGTATATCTGTATCTATACATCTATCAGCATATGCAAATTAGTAAGCCCTGGAATATTTTCCTTCTCCTCTAGAGCAGCAAAGCTTGGCTGGGGAAGTCTGGGAGTTGAAGTCCAGACACCTTCAAGTTGCCAAGATTGAGAAACATTGCTGTAGTGAAATCGCCTGCACGACCTCAGACAAATCTGTAATTGTGTGGCACAGGATTTGACCCAGCATTCTCAATCCAAACCTATGTTAGAAACAACAAACTATGGGCTGGCTTTCGACAGGAAGAAGCAAGAAGTGAAAAAGTATAAGACGTAATTAGACAAAATTGACATTTCCCCTCATTCTAGGCACCATTGTGCCAATTTCCTAAAGGTCCGATAGAAGAGACTATGTGTAGCACACATAGTGTGTGGAGTGGACTGGCTGTGGAGTCAGTCCTTGATGCTTTCTGAGCTTGGTTGTTTTCCTGAAGATGTTTCATTATCAAACTAGGTAACATCATCAGTGCACAGCCAACCTAGTTGAAAACAGCCAAGCTCAGAGAGCACCAAGGACTCCACAGGTCCTAAATGTCTTAACCTAAAAGGGAATCTGCAGGAAGAATATAAGATAAGCACTGGACAGATCATGAAAGGCATTCCATGTATAAGTTCCAGAATAAATAACTGCTTAAGTAGAGACAGTTATGGCAAAGTCTTAGTGCAGATTTTCATTTTCAGAGATTCTTGCTGTATATTTACTTCAGTGTCACAGGCAATATACCTCAAAATACCAGTAGGTGAGAAACTATTGGTGTAGATTTTTCAGTTTGTATTCATAACCTTGCCATTAACTTCCCACAGACAGCAGCTCAGTTATTGTTGAAAAAAATGCAGAATTACATTCATTCACATGGGTCTGCATTACTTTAAGCATGATGTGTGTTATGTACTCATATTTGCTCTTTCTCACATGCACACTATTTTTCTGCCAGAAGAAGAGTGGCTAACTGCAATAAATTTTTTTGTTGCTCAGTCACAAATACCCCACATCCGTTAGACTAAGCCAACTGAAAATTATGAAGAAAGGTCAGGTTTTTTATTTTTACATTTAAAAATAATGAGTTTAGAAACAGGTGGATTTCAGTCAGCAAAGCAGTGGTGAAGGAAAAGGCTCACTTCCCTGTGGCTCCTGAGGAAGGGCGCTCAGAAGCACTTATTGTGAGTCAGGCAGATTCATATTTGAGTAGGTGGCACATTAGGTATTCTGATCTCAAGTTTTAAGTCATAGTCTGTACTTTGAATTGTGCACAAACCAAATTAATATCTTGTTGGAGTAAGAAATTCAGCTTCTAAGAGTCTTCATATCACTTCATTTAGAGTATTCCAGTAATGTGCCTCAAATGTTACAAGGAGTTTGGGTCAACAGGGCCAGGTCAGCATATGTTAGAATGTTTCTTCTCAGTTGGAGGAACACATCTCATGCTTTTTTGGCTTCTTTTGCAAAAATAATAAAAGATTTGTTTCATGCTGAGTCTGGAAGTTGTATTCTTCCTATGCTGATTAAATGATTTGAACTGAAAATGATTTAAGGTTATCCAATCAGCCAACAGATCTCTCTAAAGGACTTGAAGAAGCTGTGTACTTTGGCCTAGTCACTGCTTCCTATCTATGAGCAAGCCTTCTTTTTCAGTACAAGGAAAGGAGAATAATGCTTGTTTGTGAACCTCGGGCTTTAGTTCATTTGTGGTAGTTTAATAAATTGCAATAACAAAGGCGGGTTTATTAACTATAGGGGCCACTGCATTCCACCGCCTCTGATGACCACCTAGCCATGGAACTCAGCAATATGTAATGAAACAACCATGCACTTTAGAAAAACTTTGAATGAATTGTAACATCCAGATGAGAATAGCTAGAATAAATAGAGATATGAATGTGTTATTTATCAAGCTTATGTACCACCCATCTCTTTGTCTAAGCGACTGAGCAGTTACAAAGTTATAATTCTGTGAGAGCAAAAAAAAGGAAACTTTCAGTTGAGACAAAATCCTGTTTTCATTACACACATTAAAACATGTTTTTAATCCCGTGTGGCTGCAAAGTGTTTGAATAATGCCTGGGTAAGCCAAACAGCTTGTTAAAAAAGATTTCTAGTAATCAGTGATGAGTTTTCAGTGCTCTGAACAGCTCCTTGCTGTTAAATATACAAAAACAGTAAAAAGGTAAAATAAATTATGCAAAATATCTGAAGCCAGGTAATTATTGTTCTTCCAGGGAGGGAGGGACATTAATTCTGAATGCTAGAACTGCACAGGCTTCAAAAATGATTTAAATTATTCACCTTTCTTCATAATGTAATTCTTAAACAGCTGCACCTTTTTTCAAATTCACATAGAAGGTGGAGGGAAAAACCTGCTTTAATGAGAGGAGATGTATTCATGTGACTTAATTCTACTAAGTGCAAACAGTTTTGAAAATATTGTCTTGGATTATTCTTCCTATGTGGAAATTATGGAACAACCTAATTAGTGACAGTATAGTGTAGTGGTTTAAATGTTGGACTTCAAATCAGGGAGACTCCTCATACTGTGATCATAGATCAATTACTTTCTCATAGATCAATTACTTTCTCTCTCAAACTAATCTATCCCAGAAGGTTATTTGTAAGAAAAAAAATGGATGTTGCCTTGAGCTCCTAGAAGAAGGCAGGATATAAATTTAATAAGTAAATACCACTAAACAATTATCACTCCCAAAATATATGGACAGGTTTTTTTTAACTCATTTCATAGATATATGTATTTACATATTTGTAGCATAATTCACTATTCAAATAAAGCATCTCAAGCAAAAAGACTTTAGAGTAATACTGTAAGTCAAAACAATCACTGCTGGATTAAACAAGACAGAAGTCCATAATCATACAAACTATGCCAAATATAGATTCAGCTTCTTAAGTTTATGTAAAAAATAAAATGTTGAATGTACCAATTCCTTTAAATTGCTCATTGTATATTTCAGGAGGAGGATGGGAGAGCCAAATCCTAGACTGTCAGTTGGGTAGCTTAACTTGAGGCCATTTGTCTGGGATGCTATGAGGATTCTTGCCCTGGGCAGGAGATTGGATTAGAAGACCTTCAAAGTCCCACTCTTTAATTCCATTACATTTTTTAAGATCTAATATTGATTTTAAAGATACTCATGGCTCTTTTTTTTTCTTTTTTAAGGATGGGGAAAATCAGTTATCAATAAGTTGTATTGTGTGCCACTTTTCCTTTCCCCTAATAATTTAGTACTAAATGGACTGCTCACCATCAAGCTTGGAAATATAAAATTCTTTGTCCAGATTATATGTGTGTGGGCAAAGCACAAATATCCTTGCTCCTTTTCTTGAATCTTGTACGTCTTTTCCTGAAGCATTACAATAAACAAATCATGTTATTTCAATCTCTGGCTTCTGTCAAACAACTACCCTTCAGTGGTAACAAATTAAAAAGAATAAATCTGTTCCACAAGGGAGACCTACAGTAAGGACCCTCCAAATCCTAAGTATAATAGTTATTAAATATGTAGGTGACAGTGAAAAGATAATGATAAGACTTTGCATTTGGAAAGTCTCAGTGGACCTGGAAACTACTGAATTAGCTAAACCTGTGGTCTGAGTGCGGATATCTTCCTATAAATCATGGTATTATGATTTAAATCATATCTTTATCATTTCAAGCTCAGCTATCTTTTTTTAAAAAAGAGTTATGAAGAAGTTTATGTTCTTATGCTGTTTCAAATATCTAAAAACAGTGGGACAAAAAGAAATAACTTAGAGAGCATGGCTCACTGTTACCACCTACAGCTACATGAAAAAGGAATCATTTGCCTTTAGTCTAAGAAACAAAACAAAAGATCCTGGCTGCAGCAAAAAAAAAAAACCTTAGTTTTTAAACCCACAACCCTAACATTGTGACCACAAAGGGAAATGCTTGCTTTTTTTTCTCTTTTAACAGGAAAATACAAAAATATCTTGAACATTCTTATGATGCTTTTGGTGACAATCAGTCTCCAAGGTTCACAGAAAAGTATTTGCACCTTAAATTCAATATGTACATTCTGTCAATTTTGCAGGGCACAGTGGATTAATTATTTCTATAAATGTAAATGTTGGTGTGATAT
>JANHZU010006138.1:357824-372762 GCA_032468055.1 Acrochordus granulatus | reverse complement strand
CTCAAACTTCAACTTTAAATCATCTTCAGCCCCTCTTTTACTTTCTGTCTCTACCTTATGGCAACTGTTATGAGAAAGTACTGTATAAAACAGTTTCCCAGAGAGTTTATTGGGATATCATTTAGGGCAAATGGCTATGCAGGCTCTTTCTGAAAATTCCCACTGAAGGGGACAATGTAATTTCACCAATCAGTCTGTTCTGCTGGTTGACAGCTCTTACTATATCCCTCTTTAGTCTATCCATCTGTTATACCCAGTTTCTTTAACCATACCTCATATAATATGGTTTCCAGTTTCCTCACCTCCTTGGTAACCCTCTTCTGAACTTGTTCCATTTGCTGACATCTTTTAGACTGCAATGCCCTTGACACAACATTCAAAGTAGGCTGTGGCCAGGGTAGAGATGACATCCCATGATTTGAACTCCATGCTTCCATTAAAATATCCCAGAATTTGCTTTTTTGGTAGCTGCATCATATTGTTGAGTCACATAGATCAGCCTACAATACCCAGATCCATTTCACATGTGCTACTGCCAAACCAGGTGACACCTGTCCTTTGTCTTTCAACTTTTGTTCTTTTATTCAGATGCAAGACTTTGCACCTTGTTCATTTCAGCCTCCCTTTCAAGCCTCAAGTTCAGATCTTTCCGAATCTCCTCTTTCTGCTCCTCCAAAGTGTTAATTACTCCTAACTGTTACATTTACCCAAGTCTCACAAATATGCTGTTTAATAATCTGTTTAAGGACTTTGGCAGGTATAAAGATCAAGTTGACTGCTCTGGAATTTCCCAGGTCCTCCTTCCCTGACTTGAAGAGACGAACAATATTCACATTCCTCTAGTTTTCTGGACCTTGCCAGTTGCCTCAGAATTCTCAAAGACTGAACGTCAGAAAGGAATGGAAATTGAGTAGAACATCTGAACAGGAAGCATCCCAGGTCCTTATTAATGCAGGTTCCCTTTACTTCTGGCCAAAACAGATCTGAAGGGAGTCCCTCTACCAGATACATATTTATCCCATTGACTCTGGCAGCTAATAATTAAACATAAAAAGATGGATGACGGATCCACTCTGTATGCAGCAAATGCAGTCCTGTGCAGGTTGACTTGGCAAAAGTCTAATGAGCCTTGTAACTCTACATAAAATCATGAAGTTCACATTGAAGGAGCTCTCTCCTGCGATTTCCTATTGTACAGTGAAAATATGGGAAGCCAGGGAGGGAGCAGAAGGTTATATGCCCAAGCCATCACATTATTTTGTTGTTCAGTCACAGAGTCATGTTCGACTCTTCGTAACCCCATGGACTGCAGCACTCCAGGCCACCCTATCCTCAACTGCCTCCCGGAGTCTGCCCAAATCCACACCCATTGCATCTACAATGCCATCTAACCATCTCATCCTCTGCCATTCCCTTCTTTTGCCTTCAATCTTTCCCAGCATCACTGTCTTTTCTAATGGGTCCTCTCTTCGCATTATGTGGTCAAAGTATTTGAGCTTCAGTATCTGCCCTTCCAGTGAACAGTCAGGGTTGATTTCCTGTAGGATTGACTGATTTGATCTCCTTGGGTCCAAGGGACTCTCAAGTCCTTTCAGCATCACAATTCAAAGGCTTTAATTTTTTGGTGCTCAGCCTTCCTCATGGTCCAATTCTCACAGCCATATGTTACTACCGGGAAAGCCATAGCTTTGACTATATGGACCTTTGTTGGCAAGGTGATGTCTCTGCTTCTAAAAAATGCTGTCTAGGTTTTCCACAGCTTTCCTCTCAAGGAGCAAGCTTTTGGAGTGCAAGAAAAGAAAATCTGCCACTTCTATTTCTATTCTTCCCCTTCTATTTGCCAGGAAGTGATAGGACCGAATGCCATGATCTTAGTTTTTTAATGTTGGGTTTCAAGCCAGTTTTTGCACTCTCCTCTTTCATCCTCATTAAGAAGCTCTTTAGTTAAATTAGTATCAAACCACCACACTGCACTGATGAGAATAATTCCAGATCTAGCATAATTTATGTTAAAACTAGGATAAAATTTGTTACCTAGTTGAATTAAAATCTAGTAAAAAAAAAAGCTGGAGAATTTCACTGTCCTTTAGTTTTATAATGGCACTTGTAACTGCTACAGCCTTATTACCCAGCCCAGTTCTATATGAATATTTTTTTTTCAATACGTAGAATAATAGAGGGAAAAAAAACAGTTCTGGAGAGCAAAAGGTGAGAGATTCCACCCCCCAGCCTGCTTGTGATCTTACAGGAATGGGTCAGAGTGCTGGCTGCAGGCCACAGGTACTCCTGGGAATCCACCCTTGGGTTGCCATACCACCACATGCAACTTTTCTGCAGTGTATTCTGTGAGTGACTAGTTGGTTACTCATGCCATGGTCTTGTTTTCTCTTCCTCCTACTGAATAGGATTGTGCTCCATGGAGATAGGCTGATAACTACCACAGTGCAGGACTCAGCCAATATCTTTGATTTCCAGGGTGCCTTCTCCATGACTGAAGAACAGGTTTGTTGAAACATAGGGGTGATGGCTCAGGGAAACTTTTCTGGGGTTTCATCTCTGAGACCTGTTAGGGCTTGAAATCACAAAACTCTGTTGCATCAAAAAGGAAACAAATGTAGAAGTGGGATCAATCAGGAAAGAAGAAGGGACAGGTAGAACTGAGACAGGTAGACCAAGAAGGGAGAACAGATCAATGTGTACCAGATTCTCATTATTTTATCCTCCACTGATGCTAATCAGATTTGTAGGAGCAAAGATGTAGCAAGAGGGAAGCAAACAAGAATTCCTGTTTTTTAAAGCAGACTTCCCAGCTGACCCTCCCTTGCTATAGTTCCTGGCCAGCAGCAATTCCAAACATTTGGAGGGCACCAGCTTGAAGAAGCTGTTCCCAGGAAACTAAATACATTGAGATCTGTTGTATTGTCATTGGGTGAATCAGAATTTCAAAAGTATTGAATCTCCAGGAAGTGTTTGTGAACATCAAGATTTCCACCTTTAAAAAGAGTGTTTAAATTAATCATATCCCAGCCTCTGATTACTGCAGAATAAAGTGTGAGCTTTCAGTGCTATATTTATTTCCAGGAACACTCTGGGCCATATTTTTGTCCTTTAGGAAAAAAATGGTAGAGGGCTGGAGCCTAGTTTTCTTTGGAAAGGTGCTATGCCTAATTCCTCAGAAAATAAGTGGGGAAGGTAAACCAGGGACATGATATGATGCAACCTGCAAGCTACAGTTGGTGGGGGGGCATTATGACTTAGAGAGCATTTTGCTTGGGTTTAGCAAGTGTTTGTGTTGGTGGTGTGGGTGATACATATGCCAATTTTGCCTATGGGATTTTACACAAATGGTTGTTTTTCTCTGTGTGCCTGCTTCTCTAAGCATCACCAATTTATTTTCAGACAAATTAAAGTTATTTTATATTGCTGCCCAGAGTCACCGTGAGTTTGTTGGGCAGCCATATAAATGTTCTTAATATATAAATAATAAAAATAAATAGGCCTCCACTTACAACTGGCTGCTTAGTGAACATTTGAAGTTACAACAAAAATCTCAAAAGCTACTTATGACCAAATTTAGAAATTACAACAGCCGCCACCGCCCCCCGGGGTCACTTGATCACATTTTGGGCACTTGGCAACCGGCTCAACTTTACAGTCATTTGTAACATCCCACAGTCATATGACCATGATTTTTGCTGTTTTTTACCAGTTTTCAGCTTTTATTTCCAATTTCTGGCAAAAAAAAACTCCCATTGGATAAAATGGATTCAGTTAATAACCACCATGTTCACTTAAGGACCACTGCGTTAATTTAAAACTGCTACAAAAGATGCCAAAAATTGGATCATGTCACATAATGCCTTGACTTTTGACTACAGTGACTTACAACCATAATTCTAGGCTCAATTACAGTTGTAAATTGAGTATCTGGGATAAAACAATATGAATGACTACTGAAGGGCAGCAAAATGCTGAGTTTTCTCTGCATCGCTGCTAGTCATATGGATATTTATAGTCTAGATATGGTAGCCTTAGTGAAATATTCATTATTTGAACCAATTTTAATGCTGCCCCTGCCTTATTCTCTGCTTCCATACCTTCAGAAATATGGTCTGTGCAATAAACTGCTACCTCTGACTTGCATTTAAGTTCTTAGGAGGTTTTTTTTTAGACTTTTGCTTTTGAAGCAAAAGATACACTCTAACTGGCTACTAGGCCAAAGAAAATAGTGTTATCCAAGAAAGGAGCTAAGGTCAGAGGAATGCCTATTAGCTTGGTTCTTCTTCCTGATGGATCCTTGCCTCCTTTTCTTGTGCTCCCTCTCTGTTCCAAGTTCTGGAATTACTCACCAAAAGGCTATTCCTCAAAACCTACCTAGAATTAAGCAATGTTTACAACACTACAGTCAGGAACTCCTGCCAAGACAGATGCTGGGTGCACAAAACAAGCTACACCCCCAACATGCCTAACTATGGTTAATATAATTTACTCAACCCAATTTTCTAGGTTCATCCAATACAGACTAAATTATCCATAGATTCACACAGCAGGCTAGGCTAAATCTGATTGGCTAGTTTATGGTTCAGTGGTTGTATGAACAGCAAATTTCATGAGTTAATATAACTGGGGACAAGTATCTCTGCTTCATGCTTGTTGTGATACAACAATGAATGTCCGCTGCTAATCATAATATTGATTTAATGCGTAATAGTTGTGAGATGTACATAGTAGCAAAAGGATGGCAGTACATAGTCTCTAACTAAAATGCATATTTCTTCCCAGGCCTTAGCAGTGAGCGATCACTTCCCAGTAGAGTTCCAGCTGAGAACAAGACATTCCTCAAGAAGAAGACCCAGATGTTGTAGAGCTCTTGTGTAATAAATCCAGTGAATTGCTAGTCTATTCAGACCTTGACACATAAACACAAAAATGCATATTCACAAGAAAAATGCTGAATTTTGATCAATTTTATGCACATCTCTCTGCATCATGATGTATTTAACACAAAAAATGCAATATTCAATAATTGTGTTCAAAAATACAATATTCAAAGCATACAAGATTACTGAAATATTATTTGTATATAAAATAAACAATCAAGATTAATTTGACTGTCTTAACATTTTCTACAGCATGAATTGTTTGGTGAAGCAGAATTGTTTGTTCAAAATTGTCCCTTATGTGTCCTTATAAACATCAAAATTTAAGTAGACAGAACAGAGTTGTTTGAATAAAGGTTTTTTTGCAAAGTTCAAATCCTGCAGACACACAGTCTCTCTGAAGTCAGAGAAATGTGAATTTCTTGATTCAGGCTGGATTCCAAAAGTCACCATCATAAACTCCATTGTACTGAGATAACGGCTTGGTTCACACATTCCTAAGACACAGCCAGGAGTTTCCAGATCACACTGTATGAACCCAACCAATGGCTTATTCTCCAAATAATTACTGAAATAAACCATGACTTAATTAAAGTGAAGCCAGCCCAACCTTGAACTCCATAAATCCTTGAATGCAAGATGTTCTTGAATTCCTCCAATGCTTTTTTCTCCAAATTTATTTCATAGTAATGTATGTTGAGTGTCTTTAGATAAATAAGACATAAACATGAAAGATGAAAGTCATGGTGAACCAGCCTGATGAACAACATTATAATGCTGTATCAGATTTTATCTCATATCTTAACTGTACTTTGATGTGCAGGACTTAATTTATTTACAGAACTGTAGTAACATATTAGAGACCATGTTGTTAAAAACCTAATAATAATGAGTGTTTATATTGGTGGAGCAAACAATTACACAGGCCATTTTTCATTAAGCAAACAAGAATTATCTTTATTAGCAATGTATGTAACCATACAATTGGAAGGATTGTGTAAGTTTTAAATCCAGTTCCCTTTAGAGTGTGTTCATCCACAACAGTATAATGGGCAGAAGGAATAACTCTGAGGAAGAAGAGGAAGAGCCACTACTAAGACAATGGTTAGATAAAAGATATCTGAGTCTAGGCCAGAACTATAACCTGACAAAACATCTTAAACAAGACCCTCCTTAGTTCTCATGAAGATAGAAGAGGGAATGGGGAAATCTGAAATGCATTCAGATTTTCAAGAGTCTATTACTATAACTTTATAATAAAATAGCATTGGCCTCATCTGATCTACTCTGAAGATTGACAAACAGATAGATTACCAGCTTTTGCTTAAAACCATATAATACATTCAAGCTCACCATCCCCTTTGATAATTAATTCCCTTTGTTAGAAAATCTTAACTCATCAGGAGCCACTAATGAAACAAAGTGACCCTTTAGGTCCTTAAAAACAGGGTCCTATGCATGCCTATGCAGGGATTGATTTTATTGAATGTACTCGTTCTTACATCCACCTAAGTGGACATAAGATTGGCAATTCTAAATATATCTTGGTTGAAACCTTGTTTATCTTCTCAGAGAATGATGATTTTTTTTAAAAAATAAACAGTGAGTAGTGTTATTTTACTTACTGCCATTGGATTATTAGGAATGGCTTATGTAGACTTGCTTGTTTTATTCATCATAGTTTAACCATGGCTTGTTACATATGCCACTGTTGACTTGCACAGTACACTATACCAAAATTGAGCAAGCTGTGATATGGCTTGGTCTTGTTAGTGTCAACTATTGAAAAATAATAGTGATAATAATATATTAAACTTCTTTGATATATTGCCTACCTCAGGAAGAGCCTTAATGTCAACTGACACAAAAGGTTTGCTCATCCATATTAACGCCTTACATTTGTAGTCCCCATTCTGATTTAAATTACACTGTCATTCTTCTTTCAGCTGTGGCGTTCTATATATTACAGGCACAATTAATTCTTCCCTAAAGCAGAAACATTAGATTCTAGCAGGGTCATACCAGAAAGAGAGAAAATGATGTGTTTACCTCCCGTGGTGGTGAGGACCTGCTAACAATGTCCTGCTGGTGTTCTTGCACAAATCAACCACCCAGTCTTCCTTCACTGTCTATTTAACCACCTTCCTCTGCACAATCTAGACCATACCTGCTCTAATGAGGTTTCTCAAGAGAGAAATATTGGAGAGATCCTCAGCTTTGTTATCTCCCCCAGCCAAAATTTATTTTTATTTATTGCATTGATAAAGGGCATGTGGTGGCATGAGTGGTTAAGATGCTTGTCAGTAGAAAGTCAGTGGCTCAAGTTTGAGACCCAAGAGCCGCTGCATAACAGGGTGAGCTCCTGTTGTCTGCCTAGCTCCTGCCAACCTAGCAGTTTGAAAGCATGTAAAAATTCAAGTAGATAAACAGGTACTACCTCTGATGGAAAAGTAACAGCATCCATGCGTCTTGGCATATAGTGATTCTGGCCAATGACCACAGAAGCATCTTTGGACACGCTGGCTCTTCAGCTAGGAAACAGAGGTGAGCACCACTCCCTAGAGTCAGCCACTTTTACCTTTATCTATTAAATTTATAAGCTGTCCATCTCACTGTTGAGCAACTCTGGGCAGCAAATGCTCCACAGAATTGTAATTAAGATTTCCAAAATGCCATAGCAACATAGTATTAAACATATAATAGAACTGCCATATTCCTTGCCTCCTTCTGTTTCCCCATCCCTTCCTGATATCAAAACAATATCGTTCACCTTTCATTTATATATTTTGACCTTTGCTCAGATTGAGTGGAAGACATAACAAAGCTGATACAATTAATCTAAACATTAGATTTATGTTTAGATTAATCTAGTTTGGAAAGCAAATAAGAAAAACACTTTGCTCCCCTTCCTGCCCCAAATGTGCTTTTGGATATTCAGCAGTTCAGGAATACAAACAGAACCATGGATGCCAAAGGAAATGTAGACGAGCATAATCAAAAGATTATCCTATAGGGAGGATTTGATCAGGTAGTGGGACAACGGACAGGTCGCTGAGGAAACACAACACAGAATAGATGCTTTCATCTTGTGTAAAGATCAAAGACCAAGGAATAATTATAAATAGAGCTTGATGAGTAAAATCACACAAGCTACATTTCAGGCTGGGAAATTTTACTTCTCAGCATCCCTGATTGGGACTTCACTGCCTGAGCTTCTGAGATTCATCCTTTTGTAATATGTGGAGAGCCACAAGTTCCCAGCTCTAAATTAAGACCAATCTAATCCAACCTGATACGATTCCTAGATATAATTAAAGGATGGGGGAGAAATTCATTGCACTTCTAGAAGTAATATATGAGATAAAATATAATTATATTTCAGTAATTCCCCTTCCCCTCCACAGTCCCCAAAAGCAGGATTTTATCAGCAGAGTAGTCGATTCTATCCCTTCTGGGATAAGTCATCCAATAATTTAAAATAATATGAGTTACTCTGACTTAAAGAATCGCACGAGTTAGACTATAACCACCTGTGTTCTTCTGATTATATTTGTTCATCCTAATACCCTACATAAGCACTGGAATATGAATGCCAATAAAGGAATAAGCATTTTCTTCCTTTACATATGATTTTTCCTCCATTTTTTTGGTCCTATATTCCATTACTATTTCCACCAGGGGGTGCACAAACCCTTTCTTGCTTTAGTTTACGAGTGACCTATTTAATTATAAAGCACAGCTTCATTATTGTGATTTATTTAATAGAACAAACCAGTCTTGCTGAATTTTAACTATTTTTAAGGTTCTCCTGAGACTTATTTTCAGCCTACAAGAGGATCTTGCAAAGTTACACTTTTTACTTCTCCAGTGGTATTGAACTGCCAAGCCCAAGCTAATGGCAATTTTTTTCAAACTGAGCAAATGCAGAGGTTAGATGGGGAAAAAATGAGGATTCTGTACTTCATGCCTGACTTAGGACAAATTCCCAATATATCCAGTGAAATCATTTCCTTGTGACTCAGCTGGGAATATTCATAGATAATGGTTTGCAGAAAAATAATCAACAATGAAATTATTTCTCCAACATGGCTTCATTCCACTGAGCAGAAGAAGCCAGAAATAATCAATTGTTTCTTCCACAGGAACAATCAACAACTGGCCTCAGCAAACCATTCAGAGTAAAATAAAGACAATCCTTCCCCCATGGCTTTTCTCTGCTGACTTTCATGGCCTTCTTGCCTTTTTTCTTCTCATAATTCAACATTTGTGTATATTTTCTATTTTCTTCTATGCCATGCCATGCTGAAAACTTAACTTGGTATCTGCTTTTGACTTTACCTACTGGCAAAAACCTATACCCTGCTAGATTAGTGGATAGACTCACATGCTTAGCAGGGCCAAGAGCCAATAAGATGTTTATTGAATTCACTTTTTTTTCCTGAGTTCAACAATAAACACCAACCAAATGGACTGAATTTTCCCAATGTGGCTGAGAGACAAAAAAAACCTCAGTAAATTGTGGCTACTGAGTCTTTAACTTGAGGATTCAGCATGAAGGATGGACAAAGCAAGACTCAGGGAAATCCTTATTAACTGCAGCATGAACCTAAAACAAATTATATATAGTAGAAAAAATTACTGAAGAGTAAATGCAGTTACAAAAATAAGCATGCACAAAATCTCTAAATTAAATCTAATTTAGCTCTCAAATCTTAAGATCAAAATTGTTCTGACTAAAATATTGTTCTCTGGTAAAGTTCTGTTCCCTTGTTTGTGGGTGGCAATAAAATGTGTGAATGGGATAAAAAGTGGTTTGAAAATGCCACAGCAATGTGACACTGAGTTAGCCAAATACAATCCAAATACTTCTTCAGTTGCCTCAAATCTTAACTCCTTACCAAATATTCAATAGTGTCAGTAACATAAATGCAAATGAGGACTTCTAGCAGATGTATGGTGAACTGAATATAGCTTAGCAATAGCATAGCTAAGAACCACAGCAAAAACCAAGGAAGTGATGAGTAGGTCGGTTCCTTGGAACCTCTCCAGATAGGGACAGGATGGAAGATGACCTACATGTGCTCCAGATGACTGCTCCTCACAAGAAGTGGTTTTCCATTTGACTACCAGGAGGTGACAGGATTAACTCACAACTATACTGGAAATACAGTGCAAGACAGGATTATAAACTGCAAAATATAAAAATTAAAATACTGAAGGAAACTTTTGAAGAATGGAATCACATATTGTTATTGTTCAGTCACTCAGTTGTGTCCAACTCTTTGCAACCCCATAGACCGTAGCACTCCAGGCCTCCCTGTCCTGCACTGCCTCCTAAAGTCTACCCAAATCCACACCCATTATATCTACAATACTATCTAATCATCTCATCCTCTGCCATCCACTTCTTTTGCCTACAATCTTTCTGATTTTTCTGATCATATCTTTCCCAGCATCACCATCTTTTCCATTGAGTCTTCTCTTCACATTAGGTGGCCAGCATATTTGACCTTCAGCTTCAGTATCTGCCCTTCCAATGTTTGATTACCTTTAGGATTGTCTGGTTTGATCTCCTTGCAGTCGAAGGGACTCTCAAGAGTCTTCTCCAGCACCACAATTTGAAGGCATTAGTTCTTTTGCACTCAGCCTTCCTTATGGTCCAGCTCTCACAGAACCATAGCTTTGACTGTACGGTCCTTTGTCAGCAAGGTGATGTCTCTGTTTTTTAATATGCTGTCTAAGTTTGCCATAGCTTTCCTCCTAAGGAACAAGCATCTTTTATTTTTGTCGCTGCAGTCACCATCTGCAGTGATCTTGGAGCCAGAGAAGGTAAAATCTGTCACTGCTTCCATTTCTTCCCCTTCTACTTGCCAGGAAGTGATGAGACTAGAGGCTATGACCTTATTTTTTTTAAATGTTGTATTTCAAGCCAGCTTGTGCACTCTCTTCTTTCACTCTCATCAAGAGGCTCTTTAGTTCTTCTTCACTTTCTGCCATTAGAGTGGTATAATCTGATATCTGAGGTTGTTGACATTTCTCCCAGCAATCTTAATTCCAGTTTGTGATTCATCCATCCCAGAATTTCACATGATGTACTCTGCATATAATAAAATAAGCAAGGTGACAATATACAGCCTTGCCATACTCCTTTCTCAATTTTGAACCAGTCCATTGTTCCATGTCTAACTGGTGCTTTTTGACCAGCATACAGGTTTCTCAAGAGACCAATAAGATGGTCTGGGACTCCCATTTCTTTTAAGAATTTGCCATGTTTTGATCCATATAATCAAAGGCTTTAGCATAGTCAATGAAGCAGAAATATATGTTTTCCTGGAACTCCCTTGCTTTCTCCATGATCCAGATAATGTTAATAATTTGATCTCTAATTCCTCTGCCTCTTCAAAACCCCACTTGTACGTCTGGTAGTTCTTGGTTCACATACTGCTGAAGCCTAGCTTGTAGTATTTTGAGCATAACCTTGCTAGCATGTAAAATTAGCACAATTATATGGTAGTTTGAACATTCTTTGGCATTGCCTTTCTTTGGGATTGGAACGTAAACTGACATTTTCCAATCTTGTAACCACTGTTGAATTTTCCAAATTTGCTGGAAATTGAATATAGCACTTTAATAACTTCATCTTTTAGGATTTTAAATAATTCATCTGGAATACTGTCACCTCTTTGTTGTTAGCAATATTTCCTAAGGCTTACTTGACTTCACACTCCAGGATATCTGGCTCTGGGTCAGCAATCACACACTGTGCTTATCAGGGACATTTAGATCTTTTTTGTATAAGTCTTCTGTGTATTCCTGTCACCTCTTCTTAATCTCTTCTGCTTCTGTTAGGTCCCTACCATTTTTCTCCTTTATCATGCCCATTTTTTCACAAAACGTTCCCTTGATACCTCCAATTTTCTTGAAGAGATCTCTAGTCTTTCCCAGTCTATTGTTTTCTTCTATATCTTTGCACTACTCATTTAAGAAGGCCTTCTTATCTCTCTTTCTATTCTCTGGAGATCTGCATTCTGTTAGGTATAACTTTTCCTGTCTTCCTTGCCTTTCACCTTCCTTCTTTCCTCAGCTATTTGTAAAGCCTCGTCAGACAGCCACTTTGCTTTCTTGCATTTATTTTTCTTTGGGATAATTTTAGTAGCTATCTCTTATACAATGTTACATTACACAATGACAGTTATAATGAACTGTCCATAGTTCTTCAGGCACTCTATCTACCAGATCTAATCCCTTAAATCTAGTCCTCACTTCCACTGTAATGAAAAGGAATATCATTGAGGTAACACCTGAATGGCCTAGTGGTTTCCCTACTTTCTTCAATTTAAGTATAAATTTTGCAATAAGGAACTCATGATCTGAGCCACAGTCAACTCCAGATCTTGTTTTTACTGACTGTATAGAGGTTCTCCATCTTTGGATGCAAAGAATATAATCAATCTGATTTTGGTGTTGACCATCCAGTGTTGTCCATGTGTAGAATTGCCTCTTGGGTTGTTGGAAAATATATTTGTTATGACCAGAGTAGTCTCTTGACAAATTTTGTTAGCCTTTGCCTTGTTCTCCAAGGCCAAACGTGCCTGTTATTCTGATTATCTTTGACTTTCTACTTTAGCAATCCAATCTCCTATAATAAAAAGAACATCTTTTTTTGGTATGAGTTCTAGAAGGTGTTGTAGGCCTTCATAGAACCAGTTAACTTCAGCCTCTTTGGCATCAGTGGTTCGGGCATAGACTTGGATTATTGTGATGTTGAATGGTTTGCCTTGGATTCGAACCAAGACCTTCTGTCATTTTTGAGACTGTACCCCAGTACTGCTTTTCTCACTCTCTTATTGACTATGAGTCTGAAATTAGTAGCTACAATATTAACAATGTCAGTTGTGATGTCTACTTCTATAGTTAGACTAGGTCCATGTTATTGGAAAAATGACAGATGTAGAACAAATTTTAGCTGACAAGATAGAGATGGTATCAATAGTGGATTTGCAACTAACAGACCAAAAGAATGACTTTGAAAAGGTTGTTTCACAGAATCTGTTAAAAATTGGCTAAAGCTCTAAAATTTAAAAAAGTATTACAAAGAGGCTCATTAAAGCCTTGAAGAACACGATGCAATGGGACAACGAAAAAATTAAAAAGAAATCAAATCCTTTTACAATTCTTGAATGAACTAAAGATTAGCACTTTTAGAAATAAAAGGAAGGAATATAAAGTTAATTTATCAGATCAAGGTTTAAAAAAGTTACTTCTGGAAACCCTTTACGGAGTTTCTGCTGATACTGGACTGAAAAGATAATGTTTTATGGATTTGCTTGTAGATAAGGGATGGGATATGGGATGAAAAGATAAATATTTGTAACCTTGGAGAGGGTGAAAAATCACTAAATTTGTTTATACTTATAGTGATGATGGTTGGAAGTTATTTCTTTATATATTTTTATTTTCCTTTATTATATTCTTAATTTTCTGTTTTTTTTTCTTGCACTTTTTATTCTTTCTTTCTGTTTCTCTTTTCTTTCTTTGAGTTTAGTTTGCATTAGAATTTACTGTTATAATCAAAATTCTTAATATAAATAATATGTATAGGATGTAGAATATATTAAAAAATATATTACAATGGTACCTCACAAGATGACTAACTCACAAGATGTGAAACTCACAAGATGAGCAAAAAAATTTATTCAAATTTATTCCACTAGATGAATGTCACGACTCAAATGACAAGCAAACTTTGCACAATAACTTGCACGTCATCAGTCAGCGTGCTCTGTATTTCTCATTCAGGCAGCAACTCCGTGTGAGAGTCCTGCCAATGTGGCAAGCATGCGCACACGTTCTGCCAATTCTACTGCATGCTTTACTCCATTGTTGCATAGGTGGCAACCCCGCACGAGAGTTCTTCCAACACAGAAAAAACGCGCGCATTCTGTCCACTGTGCCATGTACAGTTTATTCCATTCCATATGTGCGGTAGTGCGCGCGTGCATTCTACCTAGACTGCTGCATGGTAGCAGGTCAACGTTCCTGATCGCAATGAGCACCACGCATGCACACATGCACACATACACACAAAATAAAGCAGAAATTGTCTTTGTCCTTGCCCCAAATAAAGCAGAAATTCCCCCTTGTCGCTTCTCCAAGACAAGAAGCATTTGCAAACCACCCACGATACCCAGAAAAACTGAGGGAAAAAGCCCTTTTAAAGTGACGGCAGCAGATCTTCCGAGTCAGCAAGCAGCAGCTGAGGCCAGAAGCTGCCTCGAAGCAGATTCGTAAGTGCTGAATAGTTTGTTCTATTTCTGCTTTATATCATGTTTTAATCGTGGTTACTTGTTTTAAATGTTAGGGACAATCATTTCTACATCAAATCCTGTTGAAAATGATTTTTTGGTTAATATTTTTGGGGGCGTGGAACGGATCGTCCGATTTTCAATGGGAAACCTCATTTTGTTTTAAGAGCATTTTGCACTAAGAGCGTTCTTCTGGAACGGATTAGTCTCATCTTGTGAGGCACCACTGTACATAAATGCAAATGTTAGCATGGTATGTGAACATTGACAGTATACAAGCAAAAATGATTGTGCTATTTACTGATCACTTCAGATTCAAATACTTTATTAGCTGAGCATGGTTAGATATGCAACAAATTTAACTCCGGTACAGCAGGTCTCAGTGTACTTTCAAGACAACAGTAAATAAAATAATAATGAAAACAAATAACTGAAATTATTATTCAACAGTAAAGTGTGTATCTGAAGTATGCAGCCAGTAGAAAAGGAATATACAGTGAAACCTTGGATTGCGTGTAACACAGTTAACAAGTGTTTCGCAAGACAAGCAAAAATTTTTAATAAAATTTAACTTGGTTAATGAGTGAAAACTTGCAAGATGAGCATTGCGCGATGAGCTCGGGCAGGAAATCTCACAACTGAGCTAATGGTTCTTCTTCTCACTGCATAAAAAGCATAAATTAAGTGAAACCAGTAGTGTTAGTGAAAGTTGTTCAAGAGAAAGAACTCCCAAGATTCAAGTTGCAGAGTCTC
>JANHZU010006138.1:336904-348535 GCA_032468055.1 Acrochordus granulatus | reverse complement strand
CACCATAATTTGCAAATAGATTCTTTCCGAATCAGACAATGTGATTGTCTGGATTTGTTTTCACATTTTGTCTCTCAAAGCTGAGATGAGATCATCACCTATGATGACAATGACAGGCCTCTCACATCTTTTTAAGTGGGAGAACTTGCACAATTGGTGGCTGACTAAATACTTTTTTGCCCCACTGTAGAGATACTCTGATTTCTGCATATAAGCTCGCAAATTTATTCCAAATTGCAATAAAATGAAGGGCAGAAGATAAATAAATATATTAGTACTTTGACATGTTCCATAGGCAAGGTACTTGTTTTCTAATTGTCTATATATCTAGATAATGCCAGTTTCTATGATCATAGTCCTAAAACTCCTGGAAGGTATCAGACTGGGAAAAGATTTGCTTGAAGCAAGTTTAAGGAATACAAGACTAGTTTTGGAATTCCCACCCCATACATAAGATCTAGAATAACACTGAAGATGGATTCTGATAAAATGCTAAAAGTGACTATTCAAGAGAGACGTCCATTAAAATCTGAACTTAAAAGTTAAAGATATATCTAGAAGGGACACTAGATCAAAAATCAATATACTGTTTCTCAACAACAAAAATCTAACAGATTGAGGGAGACATACATTTCTTGGTAGAGAAAGAAATTATTTCTATTCTTAAATAAGATTTTCTCTGCTTACTGCCCTCTATACTTCTATAAAACAATTGCCTCCATTTCTGTGACAAAAGAAAACAGGAAAATATCCATCATATGGGAATCTTCTGACTTCTTGAAGTAATATCTCAGCATCCATATATTCCTATGCTCTGTTTCCTGTGCTTTAATCAGTTACCATTCTTTTAACCCCCACTCCTAAACTGATTTATGAATTTTTGTTGAAGGACTTCATCAGAAGGTTTCTCCAAATCCACACCCACAGCATAGACCACTTGTTGGTACCCTCCAGGACAGCCATTCTCCCCTGCAGGCAATAAGTGGGATGGGAGTGGGGTATGTCTAGCCTGCTGTGGCTGTTGAGCTCACTAATAGCAGATTCCTTCACAGAGGAGTAGGGAAGCTCAGCAG
Organism: Acrochordus granulatus; assembly: GCA_032468055.1. Taxonomy (NCBI): domain Eukaryota; kingdom Metazoa; phylum Chordata; class Lepidosauria; order Squamata; family Acrochordidae; genus Acrochordus; species Acrochordus granulatus. Next base: position 347,462 of record JANHZU010006138.1, on the reverse strand, counting down.
GACACCTCCCAGCTTCTCCTAGGTCTTAAGAAGGAGAGGGAGGGAGGGGGTGGCAGTGCAACTGGGCTTGGGCCAGCACTGGCTGGGCTGGTGGCAGCCACAGGACAAGGGCATCCACAAAAATACCCTAGGAAAGGAGGACATTAATGAAGAGTGAGGTTTTTACAACTAAAAGTACCTCCAGGTGACAAAATAGTCATAATAAAAAGTAACTATGGATACGTAGTCTTCAGGTCTGCCAGGGACCAGCTCTCTGTAGTCTAGCCAATTTCAAATAGCAGATTTTCTTGCAGCTCAAGTTCCTATCACAGTGATTGATGGTCCTCTGCCTATTCCTGGTTATGAAAGCAGGCTCTTTTGGCACTCTGTCCTAAACAAAATCTTTCACTTTCATGTCTTAGATAAGTTAGCTAATGTTCCAGCAAAAATTACCATAATTTCCCAGGTCAAAATGCTGTGATACACCTCTGCCTTTACATTCAATTTCAGCAAGGAGCAAACCTTTCCCTGATCAACACAGCCTTTTTCTTTCCTTCTTCCCTTATCTATACTTTTCTCTTTTACATATACACTAGCTTCTCCTCTCCCCCTCCCCCTCTAACTGTAAGTGAGATTTCTGGCTTTTTTATTAGCACTGTCAGATTTGGAGAGCAAAACCCTAAACAAAAGAAGTTTCCCTATTCTTTGCTCCTTCAAAGGTTGGTCCAGATTTTATTTATTTGGTAGATTTATATCCCTCCTTTGGTTGAGGCTCAGTCCAGAGCTGGTAACCCCAGATTTCAAGTGCTGACTAGATGTTGGGAGAGGAGAATGAAGCAGAGCATGAGGAGGAGGAGGAGGAAGGAAGATCAACAAGACAGAAATGGACTGAGGGCAAACTTTTACAGATCCAAACGATGGGGGCAGGACATTGACAGCAACATCAGGAAAGGAGGGAGAAATGTGAGGAAGGTTAGCAGGAACCTTGGACAGGAGATCACTGCTCTTGTAGGCATCCAAACGCAGCTACTATGCTGAGATTCCAATATCTTAGACCAGCCCTGGTCTAAGATATTGTTTTCATGCCTGTGTTGAGTGTCTCTACTGTCTCTACCCACCATTGCTCAGCAGAAACCAGTATCTGAAATTTGCTATGCCCATTGCCAATCCCTTTTCTTTTCCTCTTTCCTCTGTCCTCAGTCTACACTCACTGACTACTTTCCATGGCAATAGTTGACCAAGATTTTATACCCCTTGAGGTTGCCCTTGAATATTGTGGGAATAATGAGGGAAATACCAATTGAATATCAGTCCAGCTAAACTTGTCTCACTGATAGGGAGTGAGATGAAGGTAATGTCAAGGAACCAAGAGAAGAAAAGTTATTTTCCTTAATAAGACGGACTTGAAATCTTGGAGGCTGGGGTTGAATTCCCATCCATAAACTTACAGCATCTCCATATCCTCTCCTGCTGGAACCATCAGGGTGGGGAAACAGCAACTGAATTCTGCTTACCTAAGCGCCAACCATACTCCCATGAAGACAGCACCGGGTAACAAAATTTTTCTTCGGGGGACTTCATCTTTCTCTCTTTGAGGTACTGTTGTCTCCCTTTGCCTTCGCGGGAGAAGCCCTTGTATAGCAGCTGCGTGGTCTCTGGGGTGGGGAGTCTCATATCTGGAAAAGGTTCCTGAAAACTCAGCCCAGCCTTCTCTTCTGGTGGCTCCTGCAGGTCCTCCTTTTGGGGAGCTCCTTCTCGATTTCTAGAGCTTAAGTCCTCCTTGGGAAGGTGGATAGCAGGCAGCAAATACTTTTGCCTGAGGATGCCATAATTGGGCAGGCGCTGGAGGTATTTGTGTCCATATTTTGCCTTCCAGCTGACCCTGCAGAAAGCCTCCTTGTTAATAAGTTCTCTCCAGCCACCCTGTTCTTGGGTAGTTAGCAGGCCCCTCATGGCCTGCAAGCAAAGGCAAGCGCTGGTGCAGGTTTGTTGGAGGTGCTTGGTGAAACTTATCACTCCCTGCTTCTGGTGTCCAAGGAAACGTGCACAAAAGGGCCTCAAATTACAGCCCGGAGGTTTGCCTCTTTCCCTACCACTGTCGCTAGGCTACTGTTCCATAAAGGAAGAAGAGACAGTTCAAGGGCCACTGACTTTGGTGCAAGAATTGGCCTTAAATCCAAGTGACAATATCTGCAGGGCTTGTAAACCAAAGCGAAAGCAACAAAGGCATGTTCCTGCACGTTTGGGTGTGTCCTCGTATGTACACATATTCTCTCTCACAAGCACATATGGAGGGAAGACAAAACATACAACTGGTCTTGATTTTAAATGTACACAAGCAAGCAACAGATTCGCCAAATGCATTTTGCTTGGTTTTAAGTTGTGTTGGAAGTAGCCCAGAGAAAATGTAAATGGCTATCAGCAAAAGCCACAAAACGTTATATTGGCCACTGTCCTGTATGGAGAATATTTTCTCTCCGAAAGAGCAAAACTGCCTCCATGTTCAGCCCTAGAAAGTAGGCCCATTTCAACTGTTTTTGTATGTTACATAAACTCTTCACAACCTTTTAAAAGCCCCCTTTTTCAGGGCAGCCCCCTTTATAACAGCAACGCTACAGCCTCTCCGAGAAATGCACCAGCTGACATTCCTAAATCTGCAACCGACAGATCTCTCTTGTTTGTCCTCCAGTGTGCGATTGAATGGCTGCCCTTTGCAAGCATGAGTTTCATTCAAACCATAATTCAGACAAGAGCCTGAGCGGAGGGAGCATGAAGGGGAGGGAAGAAGATGAGAGAAAGAAGATGCTCCAGAACATCCGTTAGCTTTCCTTCTGTAACGCTTCATCACTGAGTGGAAGACCCACCACAGCCTTTGAGAAATGAGAAAATTTTCTCTTCGGGAGCTAAGCTGTTAGTTAAAAAAGACTAAAGCCAGACCCCCCCACCCAGTTTCAGAGAAGGCACAGTGAGTAATATACATGAGGAGGGAATATTTTGAGCCACAACTTCCAATTCAGTCTGCCTTAGCATGGCGTGGCAAAAATAATACCACAGTTTGTGGGTAGCTGTGTCCTTTTCCAGGTTCTATTAGAAAACATGTCATGATGTTAAGCCGGGCTAGAGGAAAAAATAGTTTTATCCCACACACACACACTACTGAAAACAGGAAAAAATCGTTTTTATCATATATAGTATCATTACTATACCACTGCGTTTCACATTTATTATGACTGGGTTCACACATTATGCAAAGTCATGTTGTATTTCACCAATTATTTGGTTATTGAATAGTAGTTTTGTGTGGTAATGGGCTATGGTTGTGTTATATATAAAGCCAAATTTGCACTACTTCTCTTGGATTGAGAGCTGCACCAAGGTTTGCATGGCATCACCAGGACCCACTTCAAAAACAATTTAAAATCACAATTCCTGAGTTCACACATTATACCAAAGTAAGCATATGGCATTATGGTTTAGCATGAAAATAGAACTTAGTTGAGATATACCTTTTGAGCTCGGTGGAAAGCATATATTAGTTGTGTTTGCACATCAGAGCTGACTCATACCTCACTATCCTTATTTGCAGCAGAGCACTATATTAATATCCCAATCCTAGGAGATAAGTCCATTTTCTGTATCTTTCCAGCTACTGTAAAAATAGCTGGGACACTGTCACTACTTCTCCTTTTCTGTCAGCCGCATTAGGTAAACCAGACTAAGAGAACTCCACAGAAAGGGTAAAACTATTTTATTGAAATAGATTCTAATAACAAAACCTTGTAAGTGGAAGGGACCTTGGAAATCAATTAATTCAACCCCCTGCTCAGTGTCAGAATCCACTACTATAGCATCCCTGACACTTCAGGGATCAGACACTTTCCATGGAAAAGAGACCAACACTATCAAGATAGTCTATTCTCCTGTTGAACAGCTCTTACTATTAAGAATTTTTTCCTAATGTCTAAAGAACATTTCCTTGTAATTCAAACCCATAGTTTCTAACAGCACCTAACAATTTTAACAGTTTTTTCTAACAATTCTGCTCCATCTTCTACATGATAACCCTTCAGATACTTGTTGACAGCTATCACATCTCCTCACGGTCTTCTGTTGTCCAGGTTAAACATACCCAATGCTTCTGTTAATTTTTCATGAGTTTTCTGTTTCATGCCCCTTATTATTTTGATTGCTCTCTTCTGTACATGCTCCAATATTATAGAAAATAAGGAAGATTATCTTGGCAGACATATGCAGGCTCTGTTGCCTAGGCATTTGGGACTAAAGCATTGTTTAAGTCGAGAATGTCCAGATAACATCTGGAACAGCTCAGGCAGAAGCCTCCCAGATTCAGTAAAGAGAAGGAGGAGGAGGTACAACACAATGACACTTGAAAAATTCTATTATTATAGCCAATCACAATAAAAATAGTTTTAGACTACCTATTGTAGGGTCATGTGTAGAGTTAAAAGCCGGTTATTGCCACTTTGAGAAATGTGAGTGTGGTGATCATCACATGGAATAGTAAGCAAAATAATTACTCTTATAAAATCTAACTCACAGCATAACTAACTTTAGTAAATTAGGTTGCTTGTTAGAACAGCCAAGGATGGGAGTGACTAGAGATAAGAAACCAGATGGCTAAGGGAGAAACGTTTCAGAAGACCTTGTAAGCTGTCTCAACCTAGAGATTTATAGGGGATGCAACGCTTAGCTGATAGCTTTGAAGATCTAAGGAATGTAGAACACAGCCCAATAATTGCTACATGTATTGCATATGTTATGGGAGGGGTTGGGACAGCAAATGTCCTTATAAAAATAACTGAGAACTGATGCCCGGGGCTCCCAGCTCCTTTGAATGTTCAGAGTGCTGTTTATTTTGGTACCACAATAAAAGCAATTAAAATCCACACCTTTTTGGGTGTCAATTTGGCTTCAACACCAAGCTAATGACCCATTTTGGGGACAACACTATGGAATTGATTGCTCAGTCTATCTAGCAGGACTGAGAAATATTGAACTGTGTACAATATTCAAGATATGATTTGATGAACACAGAACAGAGAAAATTGAGGGTTTATCTTCACCTTGATATTATAGTTGATGTAGTTTAGGATTGCATGTGCTTTTTTTTACTTGCAGATATATTAAACTGTTGGTTTATGTTCAACTTGCAATCAATCAAGTCCCCCAAATCTTTTCTGCATGTACTAATGCCTTATATGTTGCCTTCCATCTTACACTCACACCTTTGATTTTTAATACTCAGATACAGGGCTTTGTATTTCTCTCTGTGAAGTCCATCTTGCTAATTTCTGCCCATTGTTCTAGCTTAACAGGAACTGTTACTGAATCCTGATACTGTCCCCCAAGGTATTTGTTATTCCCCACCTACCCACCCACTCAATTTTGTATCATTTGCAAATTTGATAAATGTTTTTCAACCATGTCATTTATAAATATATTGAACAGTATAGGGGGGATGAGGGCGTGCAATGGCATGAGTAGTTAAGATGCTGGGTTTGTCAGCCAGAATGATGGTGGCTCAGGTTCAGGACTCAAGAGCCACTGCATAACAGGGTGATTGCCTATATTGCTCCCATAGATTGCCTAGCTCCTGCAAATATAGCAGTTTGAAAGCATGTAAAAATGCCAGTAGATAAATAGGTACCACCTTTGATGGTAAGGTAACAGTGTCCATGCACCTTGGCATATAGTCATACTGGCCACATGACCACAGAAGCATCTTTGGATACCACTGGCTCTAGAGTTGGCCACGACTGGCAGAGGAAACCTTTACTTTATAGGGATTAGAATAAATCCACTCTTGATATGGAGGCATTGATGTACAGTTTGATATGATAGTTCAACTGGCACTGTACGTATCTAATGGCAACATTATTTAATATCGGCATCTTCTCTACATGGATTTCATGGAAGACTTTGTCATATCCTTTGCTGAAGTCAAGGAATAATTAAGTTCATCTCATTTCTGAGGTCAACTAAACTGGTCACTATATCAAAGGAAGAAATCAGATTGATGTAATGTTATTTGGGAAAGACCTTGGGAGACACGGCAAAGAGACATTGCCTAGTTATACAGATAATAGTCTATACAGATAAGAGAGAGCTTAGTTCACAGCTGGAAACGAGCAGGCCAAAGGGTCAGAAGGGAGCCTTCCTAGTTTCTCAGACTATAAAGGAGATGGCAGGAGAATTGTACTTTCAGGCTTACAAGATTTTACAGTGGCTTTACAGTTAGATAGAATTATCTTATCTGGATGTGTTTCCATTCGGATCTACCTGGTAAGACTGACAGCTGCTTGAGTTTGACATATGCTCAATAAACACATGCTGGTTCATGCAGAGCAATGTATCCTCTTTTAATGCTGACAAGCCAATTGCTTAATAATCTATTCTAGAGTTTTGCTCTATATCAGCATCAAGCTTATCAGTCAAGTTACCAGAATCCTCTTTTTCCCTTTTCTAAAGACAGGAACATTTATCTCCTTCAGTTGTGGTTCTTATGTATAACCTCCATGATTTCTTAAGGAACACAGAAAGAGGCTGTGAGATAATTATCTGCAAGTATCTTCAAGGTTTCAGATCCAATTGGTGATGTAAAGTTATTCATGATACCCAAATATGCTTTACTATCCCTTTGCTAATCTTGGGTTTCCACTCCCTATGTTAATTGTTGTGTTTAAATCTATTTTAAAACCCTTCCCTTTGGGAAAAAAACAAAAGCAAAATTGAGGATTACTGTCCTATTGAAGTAAATGTTACCCTTCCAGAATGTCTCCAAACAATGTACTCACAATTTCCCTTTTCTTCTTGTTTATTGTATTGACAAAGTTAATAATTTTTAAAAAGCCCTTTCATTGCTTCTGGTCTTCTTTGCCAGTTTAAATTTCTTTTGCATTCTAGTCTAACTTTTTCTCTGCTTGCTGGTACACCTCCAAAGCAATTACACCCATTTTCCATTTCTTATTTACATTTCTTATAACTCAGCTCAGTCCAAAGCTCCGTATCTGCCGACAAAAGAATCTCTTCTGAAGAGAGATTCCTCAGAGGTGCAGGAAATTCTTAAAAACCTTTCATTACAGGAAGAAACACCAGGCAGTTAATTCATTTGCTCTGAGATGAAACAAACAGTGCTGAAAACACTTATCTTCTAACTGGCAATGTTTTGTTTAGGTTTTATGAAATTTGCTAGAGCCTCTCAAATACATATAAATATCAACATAGAACAAACAATACTTAAAACATTAATGCAAAGTTTTAACTTTGGCTGTTTTTTGTGAGCCCAACCACTGTGATTTGTATGCCATAATTTATTGGCACTCAGCCAATAAAAGTTTGCACAAAGCAGGGTTAAACCATGGATTAATATAAAGTGAAATCAATAGTGAATTGCTGATGCATTATAACCAGCTAACCCGATTTTCTGGATCTAAATGACATACCAAACACAAACTAGTTACTGACATTTTAGTCTAGTCATGTGTAAACTCCATGTGGTTTGTAGATCCGTGTGTCATACAAATCCAGAAAACAGGGTTATGCCAATCACTGGTGTACAATATGTGCTGCACAAATACAGTGTCTATACAGTGCAGCTAGGACTTGCAATTTGAAAAGCTGATTTTGTATTCATGAACTACAATTTCTTGTTGCATAGTTATCTCCATGGGAAAAGTTTAATCTAAAATGTATTTTGGTCAGTTGTGAATGAAACTGATTTTGACTGTGCTTGGTTTGGGAATCAAAAATGGTTTTATTCACTCCATTTTGGTGATCTCTGGAGAAAGATGAGAGTTAAGAATCTCAAAATTTTAAAGGCAAACAGTTCTGGTAATCTGACACATCAGATTGGATGTGGACAGGTTGAAGTGTTGGATGTTTTTTTTTCCTCATGTTATTTGACCTCACCATGCAATCTACAGAGTTGGATAGAGTTGTGGCCGGTACACAATTTTCTCTCATTTTTTCAAAGAACCAGCAAAACTGTGGCTGCCTTGAATATGATAATGGGATATTGCAAACACATAGTAATTCAGCATAGAGGTAGTAGCACATCCATCTAGATCGACTTGCTACATGGTTTCTATAGCTTAGTCCTTACTCATACAAGCTTTTGGTTTTCTAAGCAGCACAAGATACCTATTACAGGATTTCAGGGTTCTAACTCAATGCAAGATTTATTTCCCTTCCTTCTTTTCCTTTTATTTTTAACCATATTTCATGATGAAGAGTTTTTGGAAATTTGCACTCTTTCGGTTGGCTCAAAAGGGAATTGCTTTGGCATGGATTTTCATTTCTTTTCTTCACTCATGGTCAACATCATGGTTTTTGTTTTTACGTATATTGGTAATGTTGCTCCATACTTAAAACTAATTTGCTTTGCCAAGCATCTGACTCCCCTATGCTATGCTAGATTTCAGTTTTCACTGAAAGTCGCCTACAGGAACTTCAGATTAAATTGTGTTATGCATTTGAGGTCAAGTTAAAAGGGCAAGCTAATTATTGCAGAAACCCAACTCACTTGTTTAACATGCATATTTTATTTCTTGAAGCAAACATTCATGGTTTTTAATAAGTTATAAGATACAGTATTACATTTATTCCAGTTTATTTTGCTTTTCTGATAGTTTACAATGTAGTGAGAATTTCACATTAAGGCACACAGTCTAGTTAAAAAATAAATCTGGTTATTCCATTTCTTTTCCAAGAAGCTGTGCTTAGTCTTAGTGCATTGATATAAAACTACAAAAATAAAGCTGACCAGGTAGAAAACTTTTTTTAAACAGAGGGAAAAGAACTAAATTACTTTCATTAAGTGTCTTCCTCCCTCAAGCACAAAAAAGCAAGCCCCAGAGGCTTCTTGAAACCATTTGGAAGATTTTTTTCGACTTTTTGTCACACTGAAAACCAGAATAATTATAATATTCTTCTCTTATCAAAAACAGTTAAGAGGAAAATCGTTCATGATCTTCTTGAACCAAACTGTTTCAAATCAGTTTTAATTTGCACTGTTGATTAGTAGAAACATTCAGAGTTTCACGTAACAGTTAACTGCCTAGGTCACCCTTCACCTCATCATTAACAGGCTTTACAACAAGGAAGTCACAGAAGTTTAGATTACTATATACAGAAACAGCTGGAGTAACAGTGATTGCATACAATCCATTGCAGCTTCAAGAACCCAGCAAGAGACTTCTTTGCTTAATTATCGACTTAATCTGGCATTCTATTGCTCAAGGCAATCACAGTTACACCACCCATTACTATGACATGCATAAAGCATCAGTGGCAAAGGGTTCCAGAATAGCTTAAGACCCCCATCTGGTTTCCTTCAAGGAAAAAAAAAACTCAATTTCCCTCCAAATGTAAACAGCCAAACATATGCAAATTGTTTCAGTGTTTAAAGATAACACTAATTGCAGTTTTCACTATTAGCTATAAAAAGAGTGTCATGTACATAAGGGCACATTAAGTACCAGGGTTTTTCATCTAATGTTTTTACAGAAGAATTTTAACCGACAGCAGTCATAGTGATATTTTACAGCAAAGTGAAATGTTTCTAGTTCAAAAACAAAACCTATTGCAAGTCAGTAGTTTAAGATACCAATTCATCCAAGACAAATTCCAGTCTAGCATGTAAATTCCAGAATCTACCAAAAAACAAAACAAAATCCCATAGTGCCCTAATTTATTATATGATTGTAGTTTTGATTCAGAACAGTAGAAACTAAAGCAGAAAATAAATTTACAAGTTATATCAGAGATGCTTAAGACAAAGAACAGTTTTAAAATATATTTAATTTGGCTTTCATTAAAAGTGATCTGTGTACATTGGTCACAGTATTGCATATAAGGTTTCCCTTGAGAAGAAGCTGTTGAAACAAGATTAATTTATGGAACAGTAACATAGAATGGACTTCCAGGAATGTGTTCTTCACCCCACTTCACAGCTAATAGGTAATCACCTTTTTCCTTGACAACATATGTTACATTGTACTGGTAGTTTCCCAAGTGCTTTACAGATACTTCTTCGCAAGGTGTTGTAGGTCCATGGACACCAACTAGCAGCATATTTGAACCTAAAGCACAAAGATAATGCTAATGTTATTGATAATGCAGCAGAATTTAATACCTAGTAGCTGGTCACAGAACTGCTATCAGCATTTCATTCCTGCAGAGACATAATACGAACCCAAATTAACCGAACCAGCCCTGGTGACTGCTGTATCAAAGATAAACATCAATATTCTTCACTCACTGTATAGGGCTCTTTCTGTGGCAAATATCTAATGAGCAAGGACAACTAAATTGCACTCCAAGATATAAGAAGAGGTTGTTGTTGTTCAGTCGCGCAGTCATGTCCGACTCTTCGTGACCCCTTGGACTGCATTATGCCAGGCCCCCCTGTCTTGCACTGCCTCCCAGAGTCTTCCCAAGGCCACACCCATCACACTGACTATGCTATCCATCCATCTCATCCTCTGCCGTTCCCTTCTCCATTTCCTTTCAATCTTTCCCAGCATCAGGGTCTTTTCTAATGAGTCCTCTCTTTGCAATA
>JANHZU010006138.1:297021-328042 GCA_032468055.1 Acrochordus granulatus | reverse complement strand
CCAATCCAGATGCCTGCTTTTTAAACTTTTGTTGCGATGCAATTACCCTGGACGAGTGAGAGTCTTCACAGACAAACAATCATAACAAGTAAACATTAAGCAGGAAATAATGTGTCATAATGATTATAAAGAAAACTTCGTACACTGGACAGTTCAAAATGAAAAAGTATTGTCTTAAGTGATCTAAAGGTTTATAAAGTACACAAAATTCACCATCTAGAAAATTAAGCTGTTCATTTCAGTGTAGTCAGTGTTCTTATAATCTACTGGTAGCATTAGAAATCTGAACTATAAAATGATAATGCTGGTGGGTTATCAAAACATTTTTTAAGATGTTTATTAACGGGCAAAATGTAAGCTAGTCTTAGCTTACCGAGCTTTCCCCTCATTCTTACCTGGGATATGCTCATCAGCAAATTTAGTTGACACTATATAAACACCAGGCACAGTTGGAAAGTATGACACTCTGCAAGTTCCATCATCTAGATCTTCTGTCTGGATATCCACTTTGCTAGGTCCTTCAACTGCCAGTGAAATTCCACCATATCCTAGAAAAGATGATGTAGAGTTAGTATCTATAGTGATGAATTGCAAAATATTTCCGAGAAGTTAAATCCTGTTTAATCCTTTAAAAAAGCTAGATATTACAAGTTTCTGCTGTCAGGACATGTTCATGGGCACAGAAAACCTACTATCTGATTCATGGTATAATGCTATGAGTAATGTATAATACTATATTAAGTTACCAAATTTGCTTACCATTGAACCCTTTTCTATTTTGTACAGTCTCAGAAAACCAAGCATTCTATATTTCTGAGCTTGATCATTTCAATTCAAATTAGGAATCAAACCATAATTTTGATTTTGTCCAGTAAGAGAAACATGTAAGTTATTTCTTGCTGCATAGTTGGACAAAACTGTTTCAAGCAACAGCAAATCAACTGACTTGTCAAAGGATGTTTCTGTTTCTCACATATGTAGGAATGGGCAACTTCCTAGGTTCCCAGAGTTCCATTCAAATGAAGGGACTTGGTTTTACTGACCTGCATCTCTTGTATCGACAATGAAATCACACATTTCAAAAGTGCGTCCTTCAACCAAACCACGACCAGAAACTCTTGCTCTGCTTGCATCGCCAATCTCAGACTGAACTACCATAATGGACACCGGACTGTTGGGCACATGACTTCCATTCTTCATTATGCTGACCAAATGTTCTCCCACCTCTCGTGGAATGAATGAGATACCTGCCAGATAAATCATGCTGAGAAGTTTTCAATTCTGTACTTCATAAAAGAAAGCAAGTAATACCTTGTCCACTTTTCCTTCCCCCTCTCCCCCAGCAGGAAGCTAATCTGTGTTTGATATTACAAGCAGCATGAGTATTCACAAAGTTCACGATACATATTTAGGGTATTTATCAGCTTTTAACTCTGGTCCTAATAAAAATTTCATAAACAATCATACAGCCCCTCTAGAAATTTAGAGACTTACCAATGTGATTATTTGGCAGTCTTTTCAGAAGACAAGGTTCATCTCTGCCAGATGGTGCTTTAATACTGGCTGATAAAAGGCTAAGATCAGTCTCATTAATGTCTAGCAAGAAGTCAGCAGCAGAGCCAAGTTTAACTTGGGATCGCCTTCTACTGTCATCTTTAAGGAAGACAAATAAATTAGGATTAGCAGACATGCAAATCATACTCTTCTACTTCAATTCTTCCTAAATGCAGCATTATCACTGAAGAGATGGAAACCTCAATTGGTACACGTTAGATAAGAGTCAATCTGAAAACTTGGATATGCTAGTGGTGAAGAAAGCATTAATTTTTAATGCTTTTATAAGAAATCCTTGACTAAAAGCTGTCTTGACATTGCCACATTTGACTCAAATGATATCTCATAACAGAAAGCTCTCTGTTCAAATTTATGGAAATGTTACATATCTTAAGTGTTAAAACTAAAGCATAAAGTTACAAAACTGGCACACTGTAAGAATCAGAAGCCCGACCCTTATTTATAGCCGTTCTCATACCTGTGATTTTGGCAACAAATGGACTCCCTGGGATATGTTTATCATTGTACTTCACTAATATGTTGTAGTTTCCTGGAAGTGTTGGCAGGTAAGTAACTGTGCAAGTGCCATCTTTGTTATCAATGCAGCTGATCTCAGCTTTTGAAGGGCCTTCAATTGCCAAATCCAAGCCACCTGTCACATTGGATGAAAAGCATTACTAATATTGTTCCACGTATATTTCCAATAAGTTGGCTGAAATTATGAAAAGTAACTTGCAGTTTAAGATGTGTGGGATCTTCTTGGAAGACTCTCTGATCAAATAATGTGGTTTGCCTTTGAAACATCTCTTTATATTCAGATCATTATCCTTAACTATGGAAATTAATCTGTGCCAAGCTGGCTGAAGTGGAAAGATGAACTAGATGTTCTACAAACATCCAATACTAATTTTACACAAATAGTATAGTATGATTTCTCCTATATTATGGTTCTGTCTCTTCAATGTTGTGTTTGAACAACAGATTCTAAACTTAGTCACAAAGTTTACTCTGAAATTCTCAAGCTAACCAATAAACATGGTAATAGTACATTTAGACCATAAATTTAATATACTAAGATGCCTCCAAAGTAGTAAAAATCCTTTTAGAAATGTTATGCTTCAGCAAATAGGACTATCTGAACACATCCCTAGTTGTTGGATAATAGACTGAAATGAGGAGTTGTACCTATTTTCATTGTTAAATATCTTTATAACTGTAAGTCAACAATTCAAGCTTCTATGCATCCTTTTGCATAAAAGAACAACAACAAAACTAGCTTTTCCGTAGAATTGAACAACAACAAAATTAGCTTCATCTTTGGTGTATCTGAGGCTAAAAAGCCAATACTTACCTTCTCCAGCATCCTCTGTGACTATGGTGAAAGTTGCTGGCTTGTTTGCTACACCATAGACAAGGCCAGGTCCATAAGCAGTCACGTTTCCACTATTTGGATAATTCACATAGAACTGTAAAGGACTCTCTGCAGAAGATAAAAACCTATCATCAGTACACAAGGTCACAGAAATTTTAATGACTTATTGTACCTCTCCAAAACAGAAGACAAACGTTCTTAACTCACAAAGGCTGAATTATTTTTTGTTGCTCACTTGAATTCCTCCACATATTTTCATTTAGCATTATCTGTACATATACGAACTGGGACAACATGAATTCTAGTCCCACCTTGGGCATGAAAGCCAGCTGAGTGACTTTGAGCAGTCATACTCTCAGCCCAAAACACCTACAACAGGGTTGTTGTAGGGAAAATAAGAGGGAGGAGTATTAGATGTTTGGTGCCTTGAATTATTTATAAAAATAATAAAGTTGGGATGAAAATAAAGAAATAAAAATAAAACAAATATAACATCACTTGTTTGCCTTAACTGGCCAATGCTAGACATACATTTATTTCTATAGCCCCCTTGTTCAGTTGCTTTCTATCAACAAACAACTGACAATTTTATTACTTAGATGGTCAAAAGAGAAACTGTTACTGTACACAAAAAAAAGCCAAACCATTAAAATTGTTGAAGACTGCTTTTGTGGCTGGGCTTTAATGGTGCCCAGTCAAATCTATGGTAATTCATACCAATTCACTAGGAAGTCAAGTTCAGCTATTTATAGTGTGCAAAAGAGAGCAAACTATAATTTCAGGAAAGAAAGGCTAATATTTTACACAAGCTTTTTGTACAGCTCTTAATCTTTATCCCCTCCAAATTATATGTTTCAACTGACCATACAGGAAATGTAACAAATTTCACTTCACAAAGCCAAAGCTGTTTTAAAGCTGGCACAGACTCAGTCAGAGTTCTTGATGGCTTTAAGCCAATACTTCTCATTTTATGACACATCAGGCACATCAAGCCTGAAATCATTAACATCTAGAATATGATGCATAATTACAGTTCATACGCACTGCAATATGAATATTAATTAGAATTGGTGCTTACCTGGAATATGGTTACCCATGTATTTGATATGCATTTCATGTAACCCAACCTCAACAGGAGCATATCTAACTGTAACTGTGCCATCCTTGTTATCCACTATTTCTGGGGTTGCAGACTTTCCTGAAGGCATGTACACTTCCCCTGAAAACAACAGGATTACCATTTTTATAAAAGCAAAGCCATCCAAGCATTTTCATATTCAAGCCTGTACAGTATTCAAGAGGCTATTTTGTAAATTTTATCTAAGTCACAAAACAACTGGACTATTCCCAGTTCCCATTTCTTTCTTGATACCACCAGAAACCCTGGAGATTTATTACTTTCATATCATTTGTAGAATATAATTAGTAATAACTCAAAATAAGCCTCTTCAACTGTTTAAGAGTTTAACAAAAAAAGAGTATTCGAACATAGCATCTATTATAGCTGCCTCACAATTTGAAAATTATACCTAGAGTTTGTATGACTTGCCAAAACCTGACAGGCTTAAAAAAGTTTAATCTGGAGTTGATGTTCTAGACCATATTTCTCCAAACTAGAGCCTTCCAAGAGCTATGCCATCCAGCAAATTCTAGACAGCTACATTTTATGAAGGGGAAAAAAAAATAGCCTGGTCTAATGAAAGCAACTAAATATAAATGGGCCACTGCAAAACTAATGACAGCTATTTTAATAGGATTCATTCTCCATCATCCCTTTTGGATTACACAGTAAACAAATCAGACAGCAAATTTTATGAAATAGTTTCTATATTCGGATACATGAAGAAGTTCTCACAGAGCAAAGAATTCTGAATGACGCTAGCAAGCTGGGCAATCTAGACTTGAATGCTATGAACTATTTACCAGTAATTTCTCCTTTTCTTACTGCAAAAGGAATGACCACATCAAAGGGCTTAAAGCCTACTCCATTCACATCACCATCAGGTACATATGCTTCCTCTGTGACCTAAAGAAAAAGAAAAAAATTATTTTATGCGTGCAGTTAGTATGTTGGGCTAACGTTTTAGACAGCTGCTGAAGACACCACTGAATCACAGACATGTTTAGAACATATAAATGGAACAATGAAGTTGCAAGACATTGCACATACAAGGAGAGCTCCATCCGAAAGAACAACAACTGATCCTGGCCTAGATGAAAGTTAATTTGTTTAAAAAGAAGACACCAGAATATAAAGCTATCTGCCTGTATATGGCTAGGAGGAATTTGATCTGCAGTTTTTTAAGTTCAGAGTACCTTAGGAGTCTTGAAATGATTGCGATGTTAAAAGTTGCTCAAAAAGTCATTAGCGCAGCAATGAATAGAAATCTCTGAATCAAATCTGGCTCTGAATCAAAAGTAGCATTTGGACCACCACTAAGATATGACACAAAAGCAAGCTTAAGCAACCCCAAGAGAAAGGCAGGCTGTCATTTCTTGAATGGAACACGGAATAAAGTGTAAAATTGTGTACCCAGGGATGGAATCCAGGGGGACAGGCTGCATTTAGTGGCTCCTGAGACAATACTGCAACTTCATCCTCATCTGTGGCCTGGTTAGTGGCAAAAGGTACAGTTTACAAAAATAAACCCCTATTTCTTTGCACATAGCAGAAACATACTAAATACATATTTACATAAGAAGGGCATACACAATATGGGGCTTACGTTTTTACCTAGCCCCAATCTAGCACACAGGAATATGACCATGAATGTACTTACGTTTCATGCATATCAATGGTCTACTTTCATTGCTGGATACTGTTTGTATAATTACAAACAACTATTACAGATATTAACTTAAAGTTGAAACAAGAGATCCCAGAAACGACAGGTGTAGAAATGTGCAAACACAGGCAATGCTTTGTAGTTAAGATTTGGGAATATTTTTTCTCATCCACAAATTTCTATGCAACTCTAAAACTGATACGGATTAAAGCTAATAGATCATATATCAAACTGTCTGCTATATAAAACTGTTCCCCAATCTGCAACTCCATTTATCAAAAAATATTAGTAAGCAGCCAGTCCTCCTACCATGACAGTGAAGGGGCTATTGGGAATATCCACTCCACCAAAGCGGACATAAATCACATAGGTTCCTGGTTTAGCAGCTGTATAATAGATGTCATATGTTCCATCTTCATTTTCAATGACCTCTGCTTCAGTTTCTGTACCATCTGGTGTCAGGATCGTACACGTCACTTTACCCTTGCCTGCAGATTTAGCATCTACTACAAAGCCCACTTCTTCAGCAGTCTTCACTGTTGCTGCAATGCCAGGGCCTGAAAGACAGTTGTTGTGAGAATTACAGCAGGTTTTCATTCTCCGCCACAGAATATGGCAGAATATTCACTTGGATATGTTCATCACTAAAAGCATATCCAATTCAGCCAAAATCTAATTTGTGCAAGAATGATACCATAAAGCTTTTAAAAACAGGCATCTTTGTTTTGCTCTTTGTGGAATGCCATTCTTGACCGAAATTAATCTGCATTCTTTTTTCACTTCATTACTTAGCATTAGTAGCATTTTGTTACAGAGGCTTTTTGCACACATACACTGCAGGATGCTGGCACAATTTTCTCACTGCCTATAGAAATCATCCACCTTCCACAAGGACTTCAGAGGAAAGAGTAGCTTACAGTACAAATCTTATACTAATTTTCTTCTCCTTGAACTTATTCAGCCATTTTAACACCTTGAAACAGTTAAGGAGATTTGCAATGTCGTTATCTTCTATTGCAAATGGGTCACTGTTAGTTGATCAGAGTAAACTGGCATATCTCTGGTACAACAACTGCCTTTCTTTCAGAGCATGAATTTGAATAAGCTTATTGTATTAAAGCCACAAGGTCAATTTCTAAACAAACTTAAAGAGAGACAAGAAGCCAACAACTTTTGCTCCAATTGCACTTGCATCAAACTGCTGTAATTAAGAATTGTGGCAGAATTGTATAATTAAGATGCTTCTTGAATCAAATCTTCCACATCCACTTTACATACAACTTTTCAATATCTAATAGACTTAATTTGATGTTACAACACAGAAATATAGGATGTTATTTCCTATTAACACTGCATCTCATGACTGGAAAGTGGTAGCTAAAGGTTGTAATGGACAGTGAAATGAGTCATTGAAATGAAACTAGGATTTTCAGAATGAAATTGCGTGTGTGTGTGTGTTTAGACTAAAGGTTTTGCACTTTAGGGGGTATTTTCTCACTCCAGAAGAAGAGGAAATTACATCTCTTTTTTGGCACTTTGATATTTAAAGGTGCAATTTTTGAAGGACACACCAAAAGAGTCAAGGGACTGCATACAGCTCAGTGACCAAGTTACTTATGACAAAATCAAAGTAAGGACCTACCTGTTGCTAGACATTTGCTTGCATCTCCTGCTGGGGATACACGAATTCGATACGGAGAAAGAGGTATATCATCCCCACCATATTTAATGCCAACTGAATAACGACCAGTCTTATCAGGGATGTAAGTTATTGCATATGTGCCATCTTGATTGTCATTAATATCTGCTCTCTTTGGTTTGCCTTCTTGATCCTGAATGCCAGAAATGAAGCCACCCATTAAAATAACCAAATCTTATCACAAATCAGAGACAGGTATAGGGTATATGATGTCGGAAGAATTAGACTTGCTTGAGTGCTTAGGTTGCTTACATTTTTAATATACTTGTTTTGTGTTGAAACTGGTTGCCTCAGAACAGAAAGAATTGCACTGGTATTACACCACAGAAATATAGGATGTTATTTCCTATTAACATTGCATCTCATGACTGGAAAATCCTTCAGATAACATTCTTTTGATAGTAAGCATTACTATCACATTTTCTTGATGATAGAAGAAACTTGAATTTTTAATGTTTTTTTATATCCACTCAGTGTGTAAATGGCTGGTGCCACTGAATACCATACTTCATAAATTTATATTCCACCAGAAGCAAATTAACTCAGTTGTTTTATAATGATCACAATTTCACAACCTCCTTAAGACATTAAGCAGGTGTTATGCCAAATATTGGTCACCCTCGACTTTCAACCATAATTGGGATTAGAATTTCCATTGCTAAACACGGTGGCTGTTAAGTAAGTCATGCCCAATTTTACAACCTTTTTGCTATAGCTTTTAAGCAAATCACAGCAATTGTTAAGTGAGTCATGCGGTCATTAAGTGAACTCCAGCTTCTGCCATTTAACTTGCTTGTCGAAAGCAGGCTGGGAAAATCACAAATGGTGATCATGTGACCCCAGGTCATTGCAACCATCATAAATATATATTGGTTACCAAGTACCCAAATTTTGATCATGTAATCATGGAAATGCTGTGATGGTTCTAAGTCTAAGGACCAGTTGCAAGTCACTTTTTCAATACCATTTGAACAACTGAAGAGTTGCTAAACAAATAGTTGTAAGTCAAGGACTATCTGTACTGTATTATAATATCACTGGACATTTTTGCATGGAACATTGTGCAGTATTCATCAGTTACAGTTAAAACAGTCAGAAGTCCTTGAGGTAAAATAGGTTGTTCTACTGAGATTCCCCTCTAATTCTAAATTTGTATCCTTTTTCACAATATCTTTCGTATTTCACAATATTTCATAAGACTACATTGCATACTCCTTCATTAATATTCTGCTTAGTATGTATTTTTCATTGTGAGACGTATACCTTTGATTCATTCCAGGAGCTAGCCAGCATCTCTCTAAATCCATGATTTTTTTTCCTGAAAAAGTTTCTAACAAAGAGTCCCTGAAAGATAGTGCTATGGAAGTTCCAATTAATGTATTGGCTTTGTCTGTGTTCATTCATGGTGAAAGCTGTAGACTGGCCTAATTTTAAGGAATTTGAAAAGGCCAGAAATAGTTCATGTAAAAAAAAGTTGCGATGTATTACGATTAGATCAACTTCTATTAGGATCAACAGGTTTTCCCAGGAGCAATGGTCATGTCACATATTTGTAATAAGTAAGCGAAATAGACCAGTATTTGCGGAAAGCTGATGTACTTAAAATACTACAACGTGTAAGACAACAATATTCAAGATCTTTCCATATACAGATAACTCAAGCATACCTTAAGACTGAGATTATGGGGGTGCAGAGGTAAAGAGGTAATAGTATCTTACTGTTATGTGTACTGAGAGAAGTCCTTGGCCTGCATCTCTAGTGTCCACAACAAATTCTGCAGGTATGCTGGCAGGAATCCCATGGGAGATGAGGCCAGGCCCACTAGCTGTCACTTTACTGGCATCGTATGTTGGAAGCACTTTTAGTTTGAATGGGCTATTGAGAGGAAGAAAGGGAGGAAGGGAGATTATTATAGCAAATGAGAAGAACTCATTCAACTCAAGTTAAAGATGCCGACTTTCCAAAATAAAAATATTCACTTCCAACCAACCACTCAGTCTTGTAGTGTTTAGAATACCAATACTCCAGAAAACACAGGTAAAAAAATCACACATTTGGAGAAAGGATTAGCTCGACACAAGTTAGTTCTTTTCAATATGGCAAACATTAGAAAAGTTGCAGAGTTTACTGGTTCTCTGGCCCAAAAGAAATGTACGTCAGTTTGCCACTCCTTTCCACTCTTTTGCAACCACAAGGAAAAGCTGGACCTCTGCACAGAAACCACTTCTTCAAAACTCCTTGTTAAACTTAAGCACCAAAGCTAAATCCTGTGCCAAAGATGCAGCCTGCTCCAACTACAGAGGCCAGCCAAATGTACCCTTCAAGTCCTATTAAATAATTCACTTTTCATCCACTTTTACCTTCTAGGAATTTCTTCATCTGCATATTTGACCGCAACTGCGTAGAGGCCTTCTTGCGTAGGGGTGTATGCTACTGTGTAAGTTCCATCACCATTGTCATTTATGTTCACAGGTTCTGCCAAGCCTAAGAAGGAAAGTGGCCACATTTCGATTCATTCAGTTGCCTTCCCAAGGCTTCAGAACTGATTTTTTTTAAAGCAAAGTTATCAATTTATGAAAAACAAATTGAAGCTTTTCAAGGAACCAGCAGAGGCATCTTCTTAAGGCATGTTCAACTATGTGAATTTCTTTCCATCACTCTGTGACTTCACCAATTAGAGAAAGGATGATTCATTAGCACTTCCTCAGTTGATTCATAACTGTAAGCTAAAAATCTTCAATCAAGGACAGATTGAAATAATGTTTTTTTTTCTCCAAGTAACAGACAACTAGCTAGGTCAGTAATGGGACATGCTTAAATCTAAGCTTCCCATCTTGAACAAAAATTAGTTGTTGATCCCAATCAGTAGAAATGTACGATGCTACAAAACCAGTGTGATACTGTGGTTTGAATATAGAACTATTAATAATTTTACATATACTCACAGTATACCATGAGAAGTTTAGAAAATAATAAATTTGCAGAGCCAATAAGTGCTATATGACCTGCTAGCTAAAGATATGAAAAAGGTTAAAGTCTATCCCAGAAACCACAAAGCATGGATTTATGTAGAGAATCATTTTCACAGGATTAATAGTAAGCACAGTTTTGATTATCATATCTAATTCAGCAAGGAATGTTTTGGTAAAAAGCTAAATCAGTGCAAATTTATAGAATAGAAGTAGCTTATAAACCTCTCTTCTGTTAATTAAAGCTACAGTTAAGAATGTAGAAGATTTGTTTGAAGTATAGATAATTAGTGAGAGTTCAAACCTGTCTCAGGTAGTTCACCTCTAAAGAACTCTGAAAGTGTTTTCAGTGGACTGCGCCATGACTGGGAATCCGGCTCATCAGCTAGAATTAAAAAACTATATACTTAAATCATTCCCTCCCCCCAAAAAATGGTCAAATTTGTTTAAATGAAAACTATTTATATCTGACCATGAGGCCATTCAGCACTGATCACCTCAGCACTAAAATTGTTATCCATCACAAGTTACTTTCATAGTTGAAGCTGTGCTTTTCAAATAAGAAGCTAAGTTAGATCTATTAAGAGTAAAGATGTGGTCAACTCAAGTCTCGTGGTAGCATCCATGAAGTGTTCCTGAGAGGGTTATTAAAGAGGTTTGACACCACTTTCTTCTGGGAAACTTTTCTGACTTCCCCGTATAAACTGTAGACCTGGTATTTCCTGGTGGTCTCCAATCCAAGTGCAAACCAGGGCTGACCCTGCTTAGTAATCAAGCACAAATAAAGTTGCCATGGTGATGCCGGCAAAGCAAACAGAAGTCAACTTTCAAATAGTTCTCCAAGAGTTCAAAGGTAAAAACTGATGTAGCCTCACAGAAAATAGGAGGAAGAAGCAGTATTAACTATGTTTGCCACTCTGAGTTATTTATAAAAAATAATAAAAGTGGGATAAAAAATTCTATGAGATATTAAAATGTCAGATATTGGTATTTAATACTCAATGCTTCACTAAATAGCATTACTAAGTTAACATGCAGTACTGTATGGTTACATAATCTTGTGCCCTCTCTATGTTTTGACTTACAATTCACATAAGCCTTTGCTGCCATTCGGGCTTGCCAGTTCAGACTTTAGCTCATATATCGCATTAAATTATTTTTTGTTTATATCCCACCTTTTAAATTTGCACTGAATAAATCTGGTCTTATTCATGCTTAGCATCCAGCATTCTTAGAAGTAAGTTTGCTTTCTATTGCCCATATTCCCAAAAATCCCTAACCACTCCTTTTCTAATTTTTACTGTGATGTATATATTTATCCATGCGGGTGTGTCTACTCTACTTCTGTCTACTCAAATAACAACCATCTCATTACTCTTCAGTAACTACAAGTTAAATTAATTCTTTATGCAAACGTCTTAACCCCCTTGCATGATTTAAACATTACTGACGGGAAGCATAGGTTCTCTTCTAATTCACCAGCAGAATTATATTCTATATTTATTACAAGCCTAGAACAAGTAGCGTTATTTTATTCTTATCCTTTAGATACTTTTAAAATACTACACTCCAGGGCATATGCACTGTTCGGGAAATGCCCATTTGACCTACTCCTCTATAATGCTTTTGATACACATGTACTGATAACACACATTGGTATGTTACAGCAGCTTCCCAATCTGGCATCCTCCAGATGTATGGGAACTCCTTGAATTTCCGGTCAGCTCATCTGGAAAACACCAAGTTAGGTAGAAGAGACCCTCCAGATACACCCTGAACTCTTCCATCAACATTGTGAACCAATGCTTGGTTGTCGTTTTGTAATTAGTTGAAGGTTTCCAAAGATTGTGTGTGTGTCGGGATTATCTTGATGATAATAGTCTCTCACTTTCTGCAGCTCTCTCAACAGACCATCAGCACAAAACACATGCAGTACGACTTTTACCTCCCACCACTTGGGAACCGTTTCTTAAATAAGTTCTTTATAACTTTCAGTCATGAACTGAAGGTCGCGCACTTGCACATGCAGCACCTATACGTAGTCATTGAAAAGAAACGCTCTTCCTAAGTCAGAGAGAGAACCACTCACCTCTGAGTCCTGTCACGGTGACTTCAAGGGGTGCTACTCCGGCTTTGCTGGCATCCACAGTAAAGAGCTGAGGGAGTCTGGCACGCACCGCTGCCCCCAGACCTGGTCCTGCAACTTTGACCTTGCTGGGGTCAATGACATCTTTCACAGGAACTTTAAATGGGCTACCTACCAAGAAAACAAAAGCAAGCATTGGACAGTAATAAACATGCTTAAGCAACGTTATGCATTGTTACGTTATGTTACTGCAGGGCGGGCGGTGAAGGTAAAAACCAGAGAGATCCCCATGAAGTTGGACAAATTAAGAGTGCAGATTACGGAGTAAAAACAAAAACCTGAGGATAAACGAAGGCAGGCTGAAGGAAAATGACGGTGCAGGAAACTGAGGTAAAATGGAGGGGGCTGAAGAAATCTCAAGATCAGGAAAGTATTACTTATTTATTATTTTCCACATTTTTAAACTGCCCATCTCCCTCAGAGAAGGACTCTGTGCAACTGTGAGATGGGAAGGCTACTGCAGCTGGCCGTGGAAACTCAGTCCTGAGGTGCGCTGGAGACAGTACAATGAAGCGTGAAGAAAATGCCGTACGCTTACAGACGCGCTGTGACAAGGAACAACGTGAACAGACGGCCACAATTTGATGGAGAACCTATTACACGCCTGTCCAAGATGACATGCCATGACATTCTAGGTGGCCTGTCCACATTAACCAGCACCCAGCAACTTTTCTTGATAGCACATTCTCGCATGGCTTTCTGAGGCCGCAGAGGTCGCATGAGGACGCGTGGCTTCCACGTGGTTTTCAAAGGCTGCAGAGGCCACAGAAGAGCATTCTCCGAAGCCAGAGTGGAGGCCTCGTGTGACCCGGGGCAGCCTCAGCTGGGCCATGGCGGGTCAAGAGAAAGAGACTTACCCTGCCTGCCGGCAAGTGGTGCGCAGCACATCCCGGCAGCGCTGGGCCATGGCAGCAATTATGCCCTGCGAAGTGGCACAAGGCGGCCTTTTTGAGTGGCCGTGGTGGCGCTACAGCTGAACTCGAGATGTGGCCTAGCCTCAGTGCTCAGGATGGCCCAAAAGCGTGGGAGATAGAGAACCGTTTCTCTTTTGTTTGTATATGTTTGTGCTGGGGTATGTGTGTGTGTTACACCAGCAAAGGCAAGCCAGGCATTTGCCAAATTTTTAACACACCCAGCCTAAAAGGCTCACTGTCACTGCTTTGGACTAAAGACAAACAAGCTAACATCAATGGAATGATGTGCAGTTTGGTTCCACTGGATTCCAACACGGCCGGTGAATGGAGACTTATCACTGTCTTCAGCTTCTACCTTTCCTTCACATCATTAGTCTTGTCCAGGGATGTTTTATCCAACGGTGTTTGTAAGTTTTGCACTATTTTTATTGTACTGTAATCAGAACAGAGCTGGCCTAAAATACAACTAAAATCTGTAACTGAATAACGCTGCTGTTGTATCCTGTTAGCAACAGTGCAGGAAAAGTCAGACCAGGTGCGGCTACTGTTTTCACTTCACTTCTAATGAAGGATAAACAGCAGATGGAAAATGGTGGGTGGGGTGGAAGGAGTAGGTAACAAATTCTATATTTATTTAAATTAATTCAGTCATCTCTTAGCCTAAGTACACTAGTTAGATCAATAACTTTGATATTGTATTTAATGTTAGGTTTTAGCTCTTTTATAGGGAGTGCAGTGGACGAGTGGCTAAGACACTGGGCTTGTCGGCCGGAAAGTCAGAGGCTCGAGTTCAAGACCCAAGCACTGCTGAGCAAAGGGATGAGTTCCTATTACTTGTTGCAAGTCTTGCCAACCTAGCAGTGCAAAAGCATATAAAAATGCAACTAGATAAATAGGTACCATCTTCAGTGGGAAAGGTAACAGTGTTCCATGCGCCTTGGGGGATAATCATGCTGGCCACATGACCACAGGGGCCTCTTCAGACAACGCTGGCTCTTCGGCTAGAAACAGAAATGAGCACCGCCCTCTAAAGTCAGCCACAACTGGCAGAAGAAACCTTTACCTTTTTTTTTTCAGTACTTTTAGAAGGCAATCCAGCTGAGAATCAGAAGAGGAGAGTATCTCATTAAGTTACAAGGTCTACTATCATAATGCAAAGTATTCAAGGAGAGTCTACCGAGCCATTTAGCAGGGATACTTTGACTGGGATTGTATTGCATTGGGGATGGACCTCAGTGGCCTAAACTGCCCTATCCGGCTATATGGTTCTAAGTATATATGAGACTATAAACATCCATTGATGTTAAAAATTGCCTTTGACACAGAAGAGTTAGGGTGCATGCTAATGTCTTGATTCTTTAGCATTCATCACATTTTTAGATATTATAAACCTGGATGTTGGTAAAACAGGGGAATTATTACATTCACTGAGAGAATCTCTAACTGACCAAAATCAATTAAAATATATCACTATAAGGGTGGTTTAACCATTTGCTTAGAATTCTGCAAGTTCAGTATGTTTTATTAGGAATATTTGGTTCCCAATAGATTTCAATATTTTCTCAAGTTCAAATGTCCTTTGAAAAAAATAACAATTCATAGCCTTTTCATTTTCCATTCTTATAATTCAGGAATAGTCTTACCAGGAACATGTTCACCCCCGTAAGTTATGTTGACATCATAATCTCCTGGTACATATGGGATATATTCTGCACTACAGCTGCCATCCTTGTTATCTTTACAGCTTATTTTAGATTCTGAAGGCCCTTCAACAGTTATTCCAAGGCCACCAATTCCAGCTCCTCTGCAAAAATTAAGGAAAGTTAGTATGCTTATATTACTTTGTTATGCTACTTGGGCATTTGATCATTGCTGTCCATCGTGCTGTGCTACTACACTTTCTCAGTAGCAACTGTTGATTTGGAAAGATAATGAAGACTCTCTAGGACAGAGGAATCTTGGCTGACTAAATTTTTTACCCCCACATTCAGACTCTGAATAAGCTTGGGGAATGCACAATGTCTTACGCGATGACATAAATTGTCAGGCATATATCAGATAACTTCAAGGAATATGGCAAGAGGAATATTTAGAACAATATGCATTTTTATGATTTTTCATTCAACTTACAGTAATGCCCCATTATGCTCTGAATTGTCTTATTTGTACACAGTTCATGGCACCTCCCTACTAAGCAGTTAGCACCAAGACTGGCAAGAGTTCACAGGGTTATTTCATGCCTCTGCTTCCTCAGGTATTTTTGGATGGATTTGTGCAAGGTTCAACAGAGACAGAGCAGCCAGTATGATTTTATTCTGCATGGTTAATTCAGAGTATACTATACCCTTTTCACTCTGTCACCCTTTAGTTTCTATCACTTCCTCTAGAAGAAGAAATGGCAGAGCCAGGGAGAGGGATGAAAAGAGGGATTAGTCTAGAGTCACTACATAGCCACAAACGCACTATGTCCACCCTGTCCCCAATTGCCATTGAACCTTAACTAGCACCAACAAGGTGATTACCATTAGGTGAGAAGATTCTTGTGTATAGGCTTTAGCAATAAATCAGTTAATTGGAATCTTTAGGAGTGGACCTGGGTTTTCGTGCCTGACACTTCCAGACAGCATAGCTACTGATACTCAAAAGTCTTATATGTTCATAATACTTACCGAGTAACAACTGTAAATGGGTTGGGTTTATCTGTGAAGGCTTCTTGTAACCCAATTCCTTGGGCCACAACACGTGAAGGATGACATCCTTCTGTGACATCCACTCTGAAGGGACTGTTTGGAACAGGAATATCATCATAAGTCACTTCAACTGTATGAGGACCTGTAAGTAAAAAATGTACTTTTATGGATAGGCTCTATGAAACTTAAAATGGCAATACATCACATATTTATTTACTAAATATTTTCTTAATTCATACCCACATTTCTACTTTTTAATTACGAATATCTAATTTTTGTAACAGTGTTAAAAAAGACAAACATTGATAAATAGAAAGTACAAATTAGCAAGGAAAACAAAAAGAAAAACATCTGATTTATATTTTATACTTATCAAGTCATTGGTTTACCAAAGAATTCACTAATATGAACAATACAAGATGTTATTGAAGATATCACATAATCTCTGCCATAACAACATATATAGTGCATTCTTCAATTAGTAGAATATATTTCCTTTTCTAAACCAGGCAAATCACACATTTGCAACAATGATTCCATGACATATGGAATAACCACTTTTCTGATGTTGAATAGAATTCTTTTTACCACCTTCCCATGCTCAATGCAGCCACAATTCCTGATAAATAGTCAAATTCTAAAGCTTTGGTATATAATTAAACATTACATTAACATAATTAACATTTGCTACTGGCCTAATAATTGTACAAGTCTCCCAGATTAAGAGAGGATTCTCAATCAAAGTCTTATTACTGCCATCTTTATGCAGGAAGGCAATCTATCAAGAAGGCTTTGTTCATCTTTTTTAACCATGAAGTCAGTGCACTCTTGGCCAATTTAATCAGATAGGAGATAAAAGGATAAAATAAGCAGGTTTTTTATCTACACCCTGTCCACATCCACAAAATTTACAAGTTGTAAAATTTACAAACACAAAATTTTGTAAACAAAATTTACAAGAAAAAATTTACTTTTTTCTCTCTGAAAAGACTCCAAAAAGATGGGAGCAGAGGTTGCTGAGATTCCTTCTCTGCAAACTGCTCCAATGCTGGAGATCAAGTTAAAAAGGCTCCAACCATACAAAATTATGCAAGAGCTTTCTCCTTCCAACTTCCATAAGATAGGAAAGCCCTGCTAGTCTGGATGCAGTGAGGCAGAGAATAAGCATACTTTGCTGCCTTCACTGTAGCCACATAAAAATTTCAATGGATCTTCAGATGACTTCACTCTTATTAAAGTAAATAAGGTTCATTCTACAATACAATCTATTTCCCACTGCTTTCTTCCAGAATTAATAGTAGCAGGCAGTACTCACCTCTTTCAAATGGAGTAAATTCTACTGCATATGTGCCATCAGCATTGTCCTTGATGAGGCAATCTGTAGAAGCTCCAGAGGGATTTGCAATTTGGGCTTTGATATGGTCTCCACCAGTTTTGGTCAAGGGGCTAGCATCAACAGTAAAATCTGTTGTTGCCTCACGGAAAACATCTACAAAGTAATTAGTGTAATAGCATCATTTGAACGGAACCATGCTATTGGTCCACATGTATATACAGATGTTTTTATACAGAAATGGGTTCAAGTGCTCAAGCACAGCAACAATGCTGAAGAGAATATGTTGCTGTGCTTGAGCACTTGAACTCATTTCTGCATATAAAAACCCATTTAACAACCACATTATTGGTTAGAGCAACTCTGCCAATCACTTTAATCAAAATGCTTTCCTCTCTCCATGATTCACTAGTGATCTTATCATAAAAACAAGGAAGCCAAATAATTTCATATCATGAAAAGTACAAAGATTATGTTCTGTCACAGGGAAATCCATACAAATTTTTATCTTTACACATAGCACATATTGGTTAGTGTTTATTTGTAGCATTCCTCTCAATCTAAAAGAAAACTAAAACAAACCTACCTTTCCCTTCAATTCCTGGTCCAAACACTTGAACCTTGCTTGTGTCTACAGCAGGATCAACTTTGACACGTGCAGGAAAATTTGGCACTAGTTCTCCACCATATTTCATCTTGAGTGTGTGCATACCAGCATTATAGGGTACATATCTAACTGTAAAAGTTCCATCTTTATTATTTTTAATCTCAACATCTGCTTTAGAACCAGAATCAGATACAGCTTCCATGTCCAGTTTCCCAGGTCCAGCTTTTGAGCAATCCACATTAAGCAATCCAGCTTCACCTACTTTGCCATGTTGAAGTCCAGGACCTGTGGCAATCACTTTTGAAACATCAAAGGGCATTTCAATGTCAGCTTTGAAAGGAGAGCCAGGAATATGGATTTCCTCAAAAAGAATGTTCACCAGGTATTCGCCCGGCTTTGTAGGTAGGTAGGAAACTGAACATGTCCCATCTCCGTTGTCAGAGCATTCTATTTTGGCTTCACATGGTCCTTCAACTGTCAAACCCAGACCACCAGTTCCAGCTCCTTTGGTATCTATTGTGAATTCTGCAGGTTTTCCAACAAGTCCTTCCTGGAGGCCTGGCCCATAAGCTCTCACCTAGAAATATTAGCAAGAACTGCTGAATATAATACCTACTAAGTCATGTCTACAATTTTGTAGTTCTGGAGATTCAAGTAGATCCTTATACTATTTATTGTTTAGAAGCACACTACAATACCATTGTATTATTACAATACCATTGTATTATTCTACATTTTAGTCAAATGCCAGTTTTTATTTTTAAAAGACAGAGACACCTTTCCATACTATCTAATTAATCAGAATACTGCTATTCTTTATCATCTTAATAGGCTCACTAATTTGCTTTCAAATCAATCTGTAGGCACACATGCACGCACACACATTTTAATCTCATCATTTATTTGGCAGATCTCTAAATCATGAAAGTAATAAGGTTTGAATGCTTAAATCATACTAAAATATATCCAGATGAGATAAATATGCAATTGTAACAGATCCAGCGTTTCTAAATTATAACAGTTATGCTAGAAGACTTCAGAAACTTCAAAAAAAAAACCTCAAGCTAATTTTGACCAACTGGGATGTTTTCAGCAAGAAATGTATCAGCTTTGTAAACTTGACCAAGTTTGTGCTTTTCACAGAGAACTTCACTAGTAAGAAAATCTGAATTATCCAGCACAGATTAGATCATTTGTGTACATCATAACTAAAGGGCACACTTGAAAATGGTATCAGTGAATTGTGTACACCGCCCAAAAAAAAAGATTCTTACCTTAGAAGGATCTGGTGGTAAAGTGGTTTCTATAGTATAAGGGCTTCCCAGGACTGGATTGCCATCGTAGTTCACATCAATGGCATGAAGTCCTTCTTCTTTTGGAACGTATTTTACCCTGCTACACTCTTTTCCAATGACAGGTTCTATTAAGCATGGTAAAATTTTCCGAGTTGGAGAGAATATGGCTACATCAAGTTTACCCTGTCCACCAGCATCTTTCGTGTCAATGAGAAATTCTTGATCTTTCCCTACTTCGACTCCTTTAGAAAATAAAGAAATCAGATTGAAAATGGGCCTCTTTCCACCACATGTATGGAAAATTCATCAATGGTATGAAGAGTAGACAGACATATGCATAAATGAAGAAATGGTTCATCAAAGCTTATTTATTTATATTAATTTATATGGCCACCCAACTTACACACAATGATTCCTGGTGGCTTACACATAAGAAATCCCTCCAGTATATTCAATATATCTAAATAATTCATTTAAACAAGCCAATTCCAAAGGGATATTCAATTAAATTAGGTAGCATAGTGACCTACCATATTTTACTTGGAATAGGCATTTGAATACACTAAGGATGTGTTCTGCATATAAGATTTCGCTGACAAAATTAAGATGGCAGATATAAAGTGCTTAAAGAGTCACAGAAAATAAATATTAGAACTATTTATTAGAACTATATTTAAAATGACATTTGATGTAAGCAAAATCAGTAGGACTTTAGATATATTAATGTGTTGTGGCAAAAACAGAAACCTCTTTGGAAATTCAGTATATAAACAACTTTAATCAAATAGTGTATCTACTTGAGTTTCTAAAAAGTCAATGGATGGGATTCTTTTAAAAAAAACTTCACATTTCAATGCTTTACTATAGTAAGGGAAAACTGACTCCAACTTTATAACTTGTTTTATGCTTATTGCTGTTAATTCCACAATCAGCAGATCTTTGCACTCAAAGTATTTCCTTTTCAGTATGACCCAAGGAATGTTACAGAACATGTTGCATAGGTTTAGCTCTAGAGTAAACTGTAGTCTGTTGCCATCATTCATTGAATTCCATAGTTGTTAGGTGAAGCACTTCCTGTTGGCTTTCCACAACTAAAGTCAGCGAGAAAGCCAGCAAGAAGTTGCAAGTCCCAGGCCTACAGACAGGTAAGTGGCAGTGTGGGGGAGTGTTGGGGAGGGTGCATGAGTGGCTGACATAGCACGGAGAAGCTGAGGGAGGGTGCATAGGTGAGGTAGGCTTATCCCAGAGACTTGGAATCTTTCCTGCCAGCTTCCCTTTTGAATTTCTAAGGAGAGTTGCCTTACCAGTGAGAGGGGAGGTATATAAATTTAATAAATAAAAATAAAGCCAGCATGAAAAGTTGCAAATGGCAGTCTTGTGATCATGGCATCCTTGTGCAAATGGATTGCCAAATACCAGACTGCGGGTACTGGGACAGTCAGAATCCTGTGGACTGGTGTAACCACTATTCATTCAGTGCCATCAAAACTTCAAAGTTGCTGAACGAATGGTCAAAAGTCAAGAACTATCTGTACTTATTATGGTCTATAGCGCAGTATTCTTCATTTCAGAAGGATCTAAAAGACCCTGTTTTGCAGTTAGGTTTTTCATTTATATTCTGTTAGAAAGTGTACGCAAGATGAATTACTTACTGTTTTCCAGGCCACTGATTTTAACTTTGCTCAAGTCAAGTGGAGCACCAACACCTACAATGAAAGGACTTCCAGGAATAGGATCACCACCATATTTCACCTGAATGTTCATGGTACCCTAGAGAGGTCCGATATATTTTTAAAGTCATTTAAAATACAAAAACTAAGAAACTCGGCAAACATTGTAATAAATCAAAACGTGAAGATGAACTTTTCCAGGAATCATCCAGATAGATGCTTATTTCCAGATTTCTACTGAAGAATCTTTCATAGTATATACAAACACGACGATAAAAATAACAAAGCAGAAACAATGAGCAATACAATGATATTATCAGCAGCTAAGATGATTTTTTTTAAAAAATGTAAAAGACACCGTTTGCACCTTTGAATTATCATTTGTATAATAAAGCCATCACTGTATTCATATATTTGTATAAGATTCAAATTTCTGAAACCTGACAGATTATTATTTGGAGTCTTTGGTGCTCTCTATTGGTGCTTGCAGATGTTTCATTATCAGACCAGGTAATATCTTCAGTGCTATCCGTTTTAAGATTTATGGTAATTATATCTGCACATCCGAACAAACCAGGTTTGTCCCCTCTGGTCTATATATAATTTGGTTATCATCTCCTTTCTTGGTTCTCATTTATCCACTTTAATTGTGCGTATTACACTGCAGTTTCAACAGCATCTATGACCACCACACAAGACAGAAGGGCAACTGCGCTGTTTATGTGTAGCATTAAATTAAGTTCTTAAAAAGAAGTGTTGACTGCCTAGACTCTGCCATTTAGCTGCTTAAAACATTTTCACAGGGCAAGAATAATATAAGCCAGACCTCCTTTTTCTCTGTTCTGTGGAATGCTTATACATTCATTAATAATCCACAAAATTAGTAAAAGCTGGTATAGAATAAATACGTCAGCCTTTTTTTTAACAAAGTTATTTGAGCAAGGGCCAGAACAGCATAACAAGAGAACTCCTTGTAACCAAGGTGTGTATCATAAGACAGTTCTGGTAATTAATTCCTTGGGAATGGAAGCTGTATTTTCAGAGGGCTAGACACAGCTTAATGTTTAATAAGCAGCACTTCTCACTCCAATATTTATAAATGTGATAGATCAAGGACTATTTTGTTTTCTTACTTTAAACCTGCTTTTCCCCATTCCCATTCAGAGCCCTGTCCAGAAATACAGAAGTATTTATCATGCACAATTTAAATAAGGCAGGTATTATTCAAAATTGTCACTAGCTACTATTAAATTTTCAATCCATAATAGAACAGTAATAGAATATTATTATTCATTCACCTTTAATCTTTGCTGACTTTATTTAAGGACACTTCTACAAAGCAACCATTTCCAAATAAATCACAGAATGAGTTGGAAGGGATCCTAAGGATCATCTAGTCCAATCTTTGCAATGTGTGGCAATAAAAGTACTCTAATATAATTCTCAGGCCCCAAATATATAGAATAAGACTTTGGGGGTACCATATAGAAAGCAGGTGAGCTGTTTCCCATGAAGTATCCTACATTTAATAAATGAGCATTTCAGCAGAAAATAGCTCTTGCAGTTTTACCCACAAGTTTACTAGTTTAAGATATGCAAAGTGTTTTGGGATTCAAAATTGGTGCAATTTAGAAATTCTATCATGCTTTTCATAAATTTAAAATAATACTAATTATTATATAACAACTGTTCAGAAAGCCAAGTCTTTTTGTAAGCCAATTAATCATGATACACATTAAAAGAGCAGCTCAACTGTTTTATGCATTATTACTATTATGGTTTATTGCACAGTCAACCAGATGTTGAATAGATCTGGTATTTTTCACCTATCAAGTCCTTCCCAAGGGCCTTGGGAAGGCAAATGTTGTTCTTTGATGGTATTATAGGTATCGTTGCAGAATGTAAGCTGTCCCAAGTAATGTTGTCTTGTGTGATTTATTGATGGTGACTTTGTCAGTGTTGAAGTGATGGTCCAGTTGTTTTGGGATTGTGCCCAAGACATCTATTACTATTGGTACACCTTTGCTTTCTTTTGCCAAAGTCATTCTATTTCTACTTGCAGGTCTTTTGTACTTTATACACATCGAGTTCTTCCCAAGAACCTAGGATGTTGTAATGTATCCATATAGTATTCAGTAGTCTTTAATTTACGACCACAATTGAGCCTGGAATTTTGGTCCTAAGTCGTTATGTTCATAAGTTGTTAAGTGAGTCATCATGGTCATTAAATGAATCACATGGTCATAAGTCTAAATCCAGCTTATCCAATGGATGTTTTTTGCCAGAAAATGGCAAAAAATGTCGCAAAACACAATCACATGATTAAAGGATGCTGCAAGTGGTCATAAATGCAGGCTCGTTGCGAAGCATCTTAAATGCAGTCACGTGACCAGTTATAACTTCGAACACAAGTCAAGTCCATCATGACTTCAAATGGTTGTCAAGTAGCCAGTCTTAAGTCGAGATCTACCTCTATGTACAGATCCAGGCAGTATGGCCTTTTGCAATTGCCAGATGGAAATTTTGCCAGTGTGCTGATTTTCTAAGTGATGTCCAAGTTTTTCTGGTATGGCACCCAATGTGTCAATAACACTGGGACCCCCAGGGCCAGTCTATGCCAATTTCGACTTTCAGATCTTGATACTTGCATACGATAAATTTTATTATTATTAAGCTGCTATATTAGCATGTAACATGAATTAAGTGACGTACAAAAAGACTTTCTGAACAGCAACCAAACCAAGAAGTGTTAACTGTCTCCAAAAGACATTTGTCAAGAGTTAACCGTATTTAGAAGACAGTAAAATGTAAGCTACACTTGCAGACATGCAAGTTGCCAGAGTTAATACAAAGAAACATTGTTCAGAAGTTAAAGTCTTCTTCCACTTACAACGCAGAACATCTAAGATAAACTCGGCATAAGGGTTATGCTAGCAAGATCCAACTAAAGCAAAGACATCACTGAATCTAGTACCTCCAAAGTAGGCATCTAAAAGCTGTTGTGGTCAGCAAGGTAGCCTAGATATCATGGCACTGTGAAAAATATGTAAGTTTAGTCTGAAAACTGTCTTTGCCAACAATCACCCTTACTGTCCCTCAGCATAGAACTAAATGGCAGCTCTTCCAATGAATTACATCATCATACGTAGATTCTACTTCAGGACGAACAGTAATCTTCAGTTTTGCTTTCCTGCTTGATTGATGGTATCTCAGAGCCAGTAGTAACATTGCACACTGTTAGAAACTCATGCTAACTGGAAACTATGACTTAAATTCCTATAAACAAATTTCAGCTAGATTCAGAGTTTAAAAT
Source organism: Acrochordus granulatus (assembly GCA_032468055.1). Taxonomy (NCBI): domain Eukaryota; kingdom Metazoa; phylum Chordata; class Lepidosauria; order Squamata; family Acrochordidae; genus Acrochordus; species Acrochordus granulatus. The sequence continues at coordinate 303,693 of JANHZU010006138.1, read as the reverse complement.
ATATTAAAAACAATCAGCTTTCAGAGCATTGTTTAATAAAAATATACTGTATGCGTATTATTCTGTCACTTATTGTGAATATAATAAAAATATACTGTATGATCTGTCACTTATTGCAGAACACTAACTCACTTTATTTGCAACGACAGCATTGCCTCTGATTTCTTAAGGAAATGTATGCCAGATTCCTATCCATTCATAGGAGAATTTACCTGTTGTACTGGAGTATATTTTACAGTGTGGGAATAATCATAGTTGTCAATGAAGTCCAGATCTTTGACTGCATCTCCTTCCAGTGGACCAGAGAACTGGACATCCAGAGGGGCTTTTCCTGCACCTTTTGTGAACACAGTGAAGTGTGTGGGCTTCCCATTTTCCACACCTGGATAAAGGAGTGGAATTCATCATCATCAACTCGAGGCACATTCAGGAAAAAGAAATGCCACCTCTTTTTGAACAAAATACTACAAATACCAAATTTAATTTTTCATATTCCAGATTTACTTTTCTAGCATCCATTTACAGGCCTTGACAAGGAATTGTATTTCATTATGAATGCAACCAGCAACTGGGTAATTAAATAGCTTACCGAATAATCAGGCAGAAATCTTACCTGTTTTACCTAGTCCAGGCCCTTCAGTTTTCACCTTGCTTGCATCATGTGAAGGTTCCACTTTCACTCTGAAAGGGCTTGTAGGAATTTCCTTAAGAGAGAAAAAAACTTTTAATAATACATTTAGTAGCTTTTCAACAAAACCACCTCATAGTAGAAAGCTCCAGATGTTTGAATAATAAAAATTACCCCCATATGTTCTGTTCCTTACATATAGTTGCTCTCTAAATTATGGATTTTCAAATTACTGCTTTCCTTGTAAACAAACCAAAAATGAAAATATTTATGTGTAGCTCATTTTTGAATATTCAGGAAGTTTAAACAAATTAATTTTCTACTAAAGCATTTTTTTCTAGGAACTCAGACAGCAGTCTTTCTCCTATTTAATCTTAAGGCCTTCCAAGTTTATCATACCCATTTAAATGAAATAAAAAACACTAACTGTATGTATAAAACTGAAGCCAACTTTTGTCACATTGCTTTTGTCTCCACCAAGTACATCTTTTTATGAAGACTTTACACATTTGTATGTATTTTAAATGTTGTAAGCTATTCTATATGCTGCAACTAAAGTAGAATGAAATACATGCTAAAATACATCAGTTTTTACCATATACAGACATTTCAACACCCGAAGCAGTAGCAATACAGTACAACCATTGACCCAACTTTTCCTGTCCAGATGGCTTTAGTCTTATACCCAAAATTAGAAATCATACTCCACAGATATCCTAGAGACTAGGATAGGAAATGAGGGTTGGCATCAAAAGCCTTCTCTGATAATGACATACCTCTCCAGCAAACAGCACTTTGACAGTATAGCGCCCAGCTGCAGGCGGGGTATATTTCACTGTAAATGTATCATTAGCATTATGTATGATGCCGAAGTCTATGTCTTGCTCTTCTTCACTTATTACATGAGCATCACACTTGATGCCCACACTCACATCACCTAGAAAGAAACAATCCACTAGAAATTGTATTGACAATCGTTCCCCTATAATACCCCTTGCTACTTGAATATCTGCTTCCTTAAAACACATTAGTTCTATCAGCCACTTCCATGAAAAAGCACATTATGGAAGTCAAGTATTACCCTTTAACAGCATTTTAGCTTAATTTTCTAACAGAAGTACTGAAAGGGGAGGGGTCAGCATTTTGTTGTTCTGATCTGTTTTTACCTTCGCCTGCTTCTGTACAGTCCACAGTGAAATGAGTTGGTTCATTAGCTTTCAGACCACTTCTTGCCACTCCTGGTCCAGTAACTTTTACCTTCTGAGGATGACTGCCTTGCCCAATCTGGACCTAGGTGGCACATATTGTTAAAATGTGAACTTGATAAACACAGATTAAGCACTTCAGTGTAATCAAGATTGGCCACACAATCCTTTAACTTTCTTCTATATCATTCAGTATATTGTTTTACTTATCTGGTGAATCTGTTCTCCAGAAACTCAAGGTGGCATGCATTTTTTTAAACAATCTTCTGGGAATGGACTGAGGGTAGAACCTAGGTCTCCCTGATCCTAATCCACATCTCAGCCACACAGGAAAAATAATAGCCTTGTTAGTTCTTATTTAGTTTCCCTAATAGCCAGCTGGAAACCTCTGAAAAGCCCACATGAATAAAAAAAGATATATTTTCTATGAACTGAGATTATTGCCACTATTGTCTGAAGCCATATATAGCCACTATTTGCTCACTTTTCACTTGCATATACTATAAATGTTCACCTCTTTAATTCCTCTAATTTTGAGTGTTTGCAGAACGTTTTCTGCCATATCTAGTATTTAGTATGATCCCCAAAGCTGGCTATTTTATACTCTAAACTCCAGCTGTTTAATTGTCCAGGATTAAAAAATACTGGTCCCAAAACAATTCCTTCACCCTGATCCATCTAATTTCTCCACTTCTATGTTTATAAATATTGTGTATCAGTCAGAGTACAACAAAGAAGTTAGAAACTAAATATTTATAATATTTTAGAACTTTTCCTCATTATTTTTAATGTATCTTTAAATGACAAAATAGTAGAGATTTGGCATTGAGTTCAGAGATTCAAAAAGATCTCTAGAATCCTTTTCTTTATTGTTAAAAATAATGTGTTTTCTTTTTTTATGTTTATTTTCATTAACTATACCGTACACTGAGTACCAACTATACAACTTCTCTGGATTCTTTGTCCTCTTACTAATATATTTTGCATCAATTTTTTATCTTTTTTCTTTTCATTCAATGATGAATAAAAATTATTTGAAAAAAAGAATAGGATTCAGGTTTTGCTTTCAACTAAGTTAATTACGTGAGTCAAGTAAGATCAGTTAATCTAAGCAAGGGGTTGTAAAAACTGTCAGGAAGCACATTGCAACTTGAAAACAAACAGCTAGGAATATTTAAGCACTGTATTACTTACTCTGCAAGGACTATTAGGGACATTTGCTCCTCCCCAAGTAACAGCAATGGTATGTTTGATTGGTTTTGTTGGAATGTAAGAGCAAGCATAGATACCATCAGGCTTGTTCCTCATTTGAATATCAATAGGATCTCCATCAGCATCCTAAAAAGAGGGAAGAGCAAGTTGGAGTTCCTTAAAGCTGCTAAATATAAACTTGTTTTTTTAGTTTTAACATTTTTCATATACAATCATCAAATGTAGGAAGATATAGTTTAACATAATCAGTAAACCTAAGTCTTTATTTCAGAGAACTTGATCATATATTTGTGCTTTTTCTGCTATGGCTGGATTATCTCCTCCCCAACCAGAGTCAACTATCAATTACCCTGTGTAAATGACTCCGGAAGAGTGAGGCACTGGGATCATTTCTCCATAGCCTACGGAAGGATCCCGATGACTTCCATTTTCATTGTGATGATTACTTCATGTTAAATTGTTACTGAAATTATTTCTGACTTGAAAGGCAAAAAATGTAGCATATCAAACTTTATGTTCATTATTTCTATTATTTTCTTTCCACTTGTTTAGAAATAAGATATAGACTGTATGCCAAGCACACACTTATGCACAAAAAAGGAGTAGTGGAAGAGTTCTCTTATCTCTTCCACCTTCAGTAATGAAGAGGAAGCATGAACCATATCTTAAATATGAGTTTTACATGCTTCCTCTTCATTACCACCACATAGGAGCCATCAGTTGCCCTGCTTTTAATCAATGAGTTCTGGTAACTTAGCAAAGCAAATGTTTACATTACATTGGTTGAGGTGAAAATTGATTCTCAGTGATGTGACAGAAAACTCACATCACTGTAATAAGGATAGGTTCCAAATGAAATCTTAACAGACGTAGGGACAGGATAGGACTCTTATGATCTACATTTTAAATGTTATAGACCACACTACATTTAAGAATGAATTTATGAATGTTGCCAGGTATTTGTACACATAATTCAAGTCGGGTAATCTACAGGTGAAGCTACATGGATTAGGGGCAAATGCTGCTTGAATCTCTGGCCTTACATGTGCATATATCTTCAGAAGAGCATTCCCAGCTTCCTTTGTATCAACTACAAAGTCTGCAGGATTGTTCACAATGCAGCCTGTTCTTTCAAGTCCTGGGCCATAAACTTTTACCTAGAAGAGATTAGCAGGATACAAGTTGAGAAGAGGCCAAGATGCCTTTACACTCTGTTATACTAGTTAAATTGACATGTCCCAGATTTGCTCTTCACATCGACTCAAACAGCTTGTCAGATCAGTGCAAATATTAAAAAATAAGTATGCTTTTATTAAATGTTCGAGGAAGCACTTTACAATGCAAATTAAACACATGTATCTCTGTAGAATTTTCCATCAAAGAAGCTTCTCAAGGATAGTATTTCTGAAGCTAGTCTGGGACAGACATGTATCTGTTACTGACATACTGGCCAGGATGAGGCAAAACAAAAACAAAGAAAGATTACGCGATGTTCCTTCATTTAGCCTGTAACACAGATTGTCCTTATTTAAGGTCAAGGTCCAATCCTGAATTTAACAGTACAACGTAAATAAATTGCTCAAGCTTCAGGCCTAATCTGATAGAATATCTCCAACAGCCAAACTTGACCAAAATCTCACAATTTTCAATTCTTATATTTTTTTAAAAAAAAAAACAAGGAATGTGTGGTTGTGGGTCTCCATTAGGCACAAAAGCCAGCTGTGTAATTTCAGGCAAATCACTCACTCTGGGCCCAACCCATCTCACAGGAGTTAGGATTATTAGGTATATTTGCTACCTTGAGTTATATATTAAAAGATGAGATCATCATCCTTGCCTTATCAGAGTTGAAGTCTAGGGATGCTGGCTGGATGAAAGCCATGTAAGGGCTGTCTTTGATGTCTTCATCATCACACATAATATGAACAGCATATTCACCAGGCTCTTTAGGCCAATATTTCACGTCACATGAGCCATCATTCTGATCATCACATTCAATTTTTGCTTGAGATGGGCCTTCAATGGCAAAGCCTGAAGAAAGGATTTTAGCAGTTAGAGGCACTTGAATTTAGGGTTTTTAAGGCTGTGTACTAAACTACAATGTCATTAACAAGTTGAATAAACAAGAGTTAGCTGGGATCACACAATTCATTAATCACAGGCAAGAAAATGTTGTATTTTAGAACAACATATAAACCCATACTAATAAAATATGTGAGCCTGACTGGCTGTTCAAAGCCTATTTTCCTAAGTACAACAGCAATATCTATCTCAAAGTTTTGTTTCAGCCAAGGTCTACATTCACTCAATCGCTGGTTAACAGACTATACCTACTGATAATATTGTTTGCTTAGTTTAGGTTTTGTGTGATATCCAAACAGAATATTTGTAAGCCATCATTTATGGCTTATGATTTTGTCTGAACCCATCCACTTTGGCTGAGTCAACAAACTATAGTTTAGTATGTGAATACATTAATCCTAAGCACTGCACAGTAATTCTTACCTGTAATCCATAATGTTAAGCATTAACTATTTCCTATCATTTTTGTTAGGATATTCTTTCTTACCAACTATAATATTAGAGCCTGTTTCAAGGCAAGACTAATAATGTAATTAGAGTGATAACCTTGAAGCTAAAAAGGACTGATAATTCATTCAAATGAGAATATATACTTATAATTGTCATGAAGAGTACAACGTAAAGCCAATTCCTTTTAGATATACAGTGGAACCTTGGATTGTGAGTACTGCAGTTAATGAGTGTTCCGTAAGACAAGCAAAAATTTTTAATAAAATTTAACTTGGTTAATGAGTGAAAACTTGCAAGATGAGCACTGCACGATGAGCTCAGGCAGGAAATCTCACAACTGAGCTGATGGTTCTTCTTCTCGCTGCATAAAAAGCGTAAATTAAGTGAAACCAGTAGTGTTAGTGAAAGTTGTTCAAGAGAAAGAACTCCCAAGATTCAAGTTGCAGATTCTCTTTCCAAGCAATAACCCTCCTCCTCCTCTCCTCCCTCTCATCTCCCTCACACCAGCCAGGACTCTTCTCAAAGTGTATGAAGACTGATCCTCCGTCTTCCCTGTCACACTTACATACACAGCCCTCCTCGCACGGCACGATCCAGCCTGTCCCCCTCCTGCCCATCTCTTTTCCCCCTTTCATAGCATGTGAGCAGGTTATAATGATAAGAAACATTTCCAAACCACCCAGAAAAGACTCCTGGGAAAGACATTACTGAGAGAAAAGGAAAAAGGCCATTTTGCCCTAGAGCAGTGACAGTAGATCCTCCCGATCCAACAGAGGCCGCTAAGACAGCAGCTGGCCAAGCAGCCGCTGATTGCCAGAATCTGCCTCAGATGGGTTCCATAGCGATAAGATTAACACTAAAACAGCCACCCTTCCCAGGAAAGGCCAGACGAACCTCCTAAGAACTGTACAGAAACAAGAGAGAACACAACTCAAGGCTAGGTGGAAATCCTCTTCCATAAACCGGGGGACCATCAAGAACCATCACCCAAATGATTATCTGCCTGGCTTGGGTTGGGCCCTTGGGGACCCCTGCCTCAAAATCTTCCAGCAAAAGTTAAAGTGCTGGTTAATTTGTTTTATTTTTACTTTATAT